>JAGKTI010003030.1:32089-44583 GCA_018397915.1 Birgus latro | reverse complement strand
AAAAAAAAAAAAAAAAAAAAAAAAAAAGGCCGATGCATGCAAGCATGTTGTAGCCTTCAAAAACGAAACGAATGCAAGAAAGCCTTGGTTTAATCACTCTTGTTCTAATGCTGTCTGCAACAAGGAGAGGGCCTGCAAAAGGTACCAGAGCCAACCCACCTCTGAATCACATCTTTCTTATGTTTCTGCCTGGAATCATCCTAAGTCTGTTCTTCGCTCTGCTAAAAGTAATTTCATCCGCACTAAATGTTCTCAACTCTCCAACTCAAATTCTTCCCGTTCCTTGTGGCATCTTGCTAGAAACGTTTCTAACAACTTTACCTCATCATCCTTCCCTTCTCTTTTCTACTTTGATGGCTCTGTAGCTATTTCTTCTACTGATAAAGCAGATCTCTTTGCTCAGACTTTCTTCCCCAATTCCACCTTAGACGATTCCGGTGCTGTTCCTCCATCACTTACCCCCTCTGACTTCCTCATAGCTGACATTAAAATTTCTTCAGCTGATGTATTTTCAGTCATCACTGGCCTCAATACTAACAAGGCATATGGGCCTGATGGAGTCCCTCCTGTTGTCCTCAAGAACTGTGCTTCTGGGCTTACACCCTGCCTAGGTAAACTCTTTCACCTTTGTCTGTCAGCTTGTACCTTTCCTTCTTGCTTGAAGTTTGCTTTCATTCAGCCAGTCCCAAAGAAGGTTGACCATTCCCAACCCTCTAACTATTGTCTAATTGCTTTAACGTCCTGTGTTTCAAAAGGGTTCAAGTCTATTCTTAACAGAAAAATATTAAAGCGTCTTTCCTATCACAACCTTCTTTCTGATCGTCAGTATGGGTTCCGTCAGGGACGCTCCACTGGCGATCTTCTCACCTACATTTCAGACTCCTGGTCATCCTCCTTTCGGGACTTTGGCGAAACCTTTACTATTGTACTTGACATCTCAAAGGCTTTTGATCAAGTCTGGCATAAATCTTTAATTTCTAAACTTCCTTCTTACGGTTCCTATCCTTCCATCTGTGCCTCCATCTCTAGCTTCCTTTTTGGTCATTCTGTAGCCGCTGTTGTAGACGGCCTCTGTCCTATCACCAACTCTCTTCCTTTTATTCATCAATGGCTTCTAAGCTGTACATGTAACCCTATCCACTCGTACACTGATGATTCCACCCTTCACATTTCCATTCTCTTCCCGCAATGTCCTTCTCAGCAGTTACTTCAACAAACAAGGGATGAGGCTATTGCACACCTAATGCCTGACTTGGCTCATTTATCTGACTGGTGTAAATATAATCTTGTTGTTTTTAATGGATCAGAGACTCGGTTCTTACACCTATCAACCCGATGAAACCTTCCACAGGAGTACCCACTATTGTTTAATAATGTCCAGCTTAGTCCTGCATCATCCTTGAACATGCTTGGGGCTTCATTTACTCTGGATTTATCTTGGAAAGAACATATTAAATCTCTTGTGAAATTTGTTTCCAAGAGATTAGGTGTGCTCATCCGACTCCGAACCTTCTTTACCCCTACACAGATGTTGACTTTATACATGGGTTTTATTCGCCCCTGTTTAGAGTACAACTCTCATGTGTGGGGAGGCTCCCCACATACAGTCCTTCCTCCAATTTTGCAAGAATATGGTCGACAAAAACCCTCACAAAATCAAAATTTGCAAAATTCAAACAATTAAATATATGCAATAAACGGAAATTTATCGACATCACCCCAAGGTAAGCACTTTTTCCCACTCTATCTCTCTACTCTATCTCTTAATTTTACAATGATAAATGAAACAAACATGAACTGATGTACTGTACAGTAATATTAATAGGAAAACATCATAGGTAAGAAACATAAAAAAAAAAAAATGCATTTACACTGATGTGAGGACTGGCGTGGTGTACGGGACTGGTGGCGGGGCGAGGCTTGGCTACTGTGGCCCCACGGGGCTTACGTCATCACTATCACTGTCGGCAGATATTTCCACATCTTGCTGTGTTTTTTCTGCCTCTCTCATGAATCGCTCGAAGTCAGAATCGTCACTGGGGTCATCAGAATCAAAAAGGTTAGGGATGCTAGGATCGCTTGCTGCTTAGGGAGGGGTGGCAGGACGGCTGGTAGATGGGGCAAGGTGTCTTGGGGTTCTCATGAATTTTGTGATTAGAGACTGCTTCCTTTTGTTAACTCCATCTCTGTGAAGGTCAGCATAAAAGCAAAGGGCCCTGTCAACACCGTGGCATGCTTCCTGAGCCCTAAATTGGTCACTTTCGTTGCTCACGATGGTTTTTTTCAGCTGGTCAATGACGGCGAGGATATTGGCCAGGTTATGTATCGTTAATTCTCGGCGCCATGATAACACTCGTGCAAGGTTAGACTGCTGGGATATTGTGAGGAGCACCATGAAATTGTGAGGGTCAGTGACCTTGGTTGGAAACAGGTGCAAAAAAAACGTGGCAGGGCGGCAGACCACTGAACGAGGAGGCTCAGCACGCCCAATGAACCATGACGTCACTGCTCCGTGTGGCAGAGTAGTGTGGGAAGACGACTCTCCCACCACTCGACCTCGCAAAGTGTGTGATCGCTTGTAAAGTTCATAAATGTTAAAAAATACATGACTTTTGGAACTACCTTGCAAAATTAGTGAATCGCAAAGTTGAAGGATGTACTGTACTTCTTTTCTCAGTAGGGTGGAGTCAAAGGCTTTTCTTCTCATTAACTCTCCTCCTCTTACTGGCTCCCTTCAACCTCTGTCTCTTCGCCGCACTGTTGCTTCTTTATCTCTTTTTTATCTCTACTTCAATGGCCACTGTTCCTCTGAACTGCCTGCTTGCATCCCTTCACCTCTACGACGGGCACATAGCACCCGTCTAGCAGCAAACTCTCATCCCTTTTCTGTCCAACTCTCTAATGCAAGAGTTAACCGTTACTCCTAGTCCTTCATTTATGCAACTGGTCAGTGCTTGAACTGTCTTGCTTTGTCTGTATTTCCTACTTCGTACGATCTACAGTCTTTCAAATGCAGTTTGTCCAGGCATCTCGAAATGAACAGATCTTGATTTTGGCTCTCTTTTGTATTGTTTTTGTTTTTTCTTGGAAGGAACAGTTTGCGGGCTCATGGCCTTTGGTTCCTTCTTCTATCTATCTATCTATTGCCAGACATCATAATCCCGTAAGGGGTGGCCATTTGACTTTGAGTTTTTTTTTTTTTTTTTACGGGGAGGGGCACTAACCCTCGACCAACCCACTTGTTGACACGTAGGGAGCACGTATGGTTTGGTTATATTGCTTGCATTAAAAAAAAAAAATACAAAATAAAAAAATAACTGAAATGTAACTTAACAAATTAATCACTATCCTGGGTGAGATTCGATCTCAGGCCTCCACACTTCATACGCATGCACATTACCCCTGAGCCAAAGAGGGGATCCCCACTTTGTCTCTGGGCAGCACAGGCTTTTATACACCCCATTACATCCTTCTTTTCTCCCTTTGTGATTAATTTGGTGAGTTTCGAACACACAAGGTAGCATAGCATCGGAGGCCACCTCGGGGAGGGTGCGGACCACACCGAACAGCCCATCCCTGGGTTGTAAGGACAGCTAACCAAGGAACAACATCATAGTGCCAACCAAGCCCCACCTCACATCCCACACCGCTGCCAACCAATGTAATAACTGAAATGAAACTTTAGAAATTAATCACACTGGCCTGGCCGAGATTTGATCTCAGGTCCCCGCACTTCATACGCGTGCACGTTACCACTGAGCCGAAGAGAGGATCCCTGCTTTGCCTCTTGGCAATGCAGGCTTTTTTACACCCCATTACAGGATATCTGGGGTTGTACTGTACTGTAATATTTAAAGTTGGTGGACTTTATCAGAGTACATAGGGAATGTCGTAACAGACATAGTGTGTGTGCAGGAGTCTGTTATTTAAATAGCTTTTATAGCCATTACAGTTTTAAGTATCAGTGGTCAGAGAAGTAAATAAATAATTTGTTATACAGTAATCTCTCAATTATCCGGATGGCCATTATCCGGAGCATCCATTACCCAGATGCTGTGATGTGGCTGTTCCAAACCATTGTTCGTACATTTTTTCCCACCATCACAACAAAATGCTTGTGGTTTCTAAATTATGATCCCGCAAAAAATTTCCGCCCAGATGGGTGAGAACAACCCGGTGGCACCGCCATGTCAGGCTGGTTTGTTTACCCTACGTCCACCAGGCACCCCCGTTGCCCGTTCTCAGTTCATGTGCGTCGCTTCACAGCTCTTCCTGGATGGTTTTTATGGGAGCACAAATGGTAGCTTTCGTGGTGGCTCCCTACTCGCTTTAGGTCTCGCCTGGCCTTGCATGCCTCTTCCTAGGGTATGTGATGATGGCCACTTCACCAGGGAAAGGAAAGAAGGTATTACTGACTCTAGAAGAGGGAGATCCTGGGTAAAGTTGATGCAGGATGATTGAATCATGAATGTTGACACTGATTTTATTCTAGCTTACTGTTCTGTACCATGATTTTAGTCTGTTTACCATGATTTTCTTCCATTTTACCTTTATGTTTTGTGTGCCCACTGCATTACTTTTGTGTAGCTTTTTTTTTTTTTTTTTTTTTTCCCTTCCTTTCTTTTGTGTTTTTTTTTTTTTTTTTTTTTAATGTCACTGCCCTGCAGTGATGATTTCTTATCTGTGGTTGATGGGTCTGCCTGACCATGATAATTGCTTCGTTGTGGTTTATAGGTCTGCTTGACCAGATAGAGTAGTGTTAAACAACAGAAACATGTGTTATATGATGTACTGTAGTGTTCTTCTACACTGGCTTTCTATGTTATATTATGTGTGAATGGGGGCCATGGGAAAAGTCCACTATCCGGACGGAGCCACTACCCGGACGTGCCACTGGCTCTGTTATGTCAGATAATTGAGGGATTACTGTATACCATAAACCTTGTAACTGAACTATGCATGGTGTGGGGATTTGTCTGGCTTACACGAGATCAGAGGATTAATTCTCTTTGACCTTTTCATCCATCCACCGTATAATCCTGGGTCACTACATTGAAGTGTATGGGCATGGGACTCAGTTACTTGTTCCAGACGTATGGTAGTGACAGTGAATGTCAGGGCTGTCTAAAGCAGTCTGCTAAGGTCACAGGTTTAGCCTGTGGCCAGATGAAGGCAGCTTTTAGACATAAGGTTACTTGGTGGTGGAATGATGAAGTGGAAGCAGTGTTTTTAAAGAGGAAGTGGTATGATGAATGAATGAATAGTTGAGATATATAGCATTAACTGGATAAGTGCAGCGCCAAATCGTATGTTTACAGGGAAAAGACCAGGGCACAGAAAGACATAGCTGACAAGTTAAAAGGCCACTCTAGAGAGACTTGAGATAGTCAAGTAGGGAAAGTGAATAGTACAAGAAAATCAGGAAATGGTCATTGAGCATCTGGTTAGAGATGATACAGGGATGTTAGCTGTTACTAATGAAAATTACTTATAGAGAGCATGATGTGAATGCCACAAGTGTATGCTGAATGAGCAGTTAGCCTGGGACAGGGGGGGTCTTAGTTCTGCTGAGCCAGTGTAGGGCCCATCACTTGAGATTAAAGCATAAACAAGTGCAGGTGGAAGGGTGAGGATAAGTTGTTGTTGGTGCTCAAACTTGGTCCGTCTGATTGAGCATTCCCAGAGGCCACGGGTTCTTTACACTTTTGATGATATGTCTATGTCTTAAGTGTGGCATATGTTGTGCAGTGTTTCATTATGGTTTATGTTGTGTGGGCCTATTTAAAAAGCTGGGTACATGGCATTTGTGAGACAAATCTAAGCTGGTAGCTGAGGAGGGCTGGGTGATATCCTACTCTCAGCCTAGGTAGATGAACTCAGTCATCTTTAAGGATGCCACCAGTGGGTAGATGTCAGGAGGGGGGAGCTTATAGTATAGTATTCTGATTGAGGTGTTGTATTTCCCTGCACATGAAGTGAATCTGTTAGTGTTTTTCATTGTTAGTGTGGGAATGTCTAGAGGTGGAGTATTGTTGTAGAGGGTTTGATAATGTTTGTGTGGTGATTGTTTTATGTGCCTGTATGTATTGTGTGTCTGTCATGTCATGACAGGTGTGCTGTATTGGCACAGACTGCTGCATAGAATTGTGTACTTCTGTCTATCTGTCTATTGCCAGACACCTTAATCCTGTAAGGGGTGACCACAAACAAATCGCTTCCATGTCGTCCTGTCCCCCACCATTTCACTGCCCTGCTTTCAGCTCACACTTCCCTTTCTCATATGTCTCACCACTCCATCCCTTCATCTCATCCTTGGCCTCCCCTCCCTCTCCCTGCCTCCACTTATCTCACATACACTCTCCTCATCAGTCTCTTGCTTTCCATCCTCTTCACCTGGTCAAACCATCTCATTATGTTTCTCCTGATGCTTCCTATCACATCCACACCACAATGCTCCTTCACTTCCTCATTTGTCAGTCTCTCCATGTGACTCCACATGCTCCTCTCATATATCTCATTTCCACTGGTCTCGCTTTTGATTTGTGTCCCTCCAACAAGGTCCAAGCTTCACTTCCGTACTTTAGAGTTGTTATCACAATACTGTCCTGCAGTAACTTTTTTTTTTACTTCCATGCTCACTTCCCCGTTTCTTATCACTGCTTTCAAGGAACCAACAACTTTTCTTCCTTGTTGTACCCTTCAAGCACTTCACCCTCTAAACTTCCATCCTTACTCATTACACTACCCAAGTACGTAAACAACTCACATTTTCCATTTCCTCCTCATCCAGCCTCACTGTACATTTGCTGACCTCATTTCTCTCGAAGACCATAATTTTTCTCTCCATTCACCGCGGAGAATGAAAAGGAGGCGGAGGAAAGATTTAAGAAGTGGAGAGATGGTATGGGGTACAAGGTCTTAAGGGTAACTGCAGATAAAACAAAAGTGATGATATCTAGGGTTGGTGGCAGTACAATCAGAGGAGAGGGAGAGTGGCCATGTGCAGTTTGCCACATGGGTGTGGGAAGTAATTCCATCTTGTGTAGTGTTTGTGATAAGTGGGTGCACAAGAGATGTAGTGGTATTAGAGGTAGACTGCGAGATGATGCTGATTTCATGTGTGCGGCATGTCGGGGAGAGCAGGTGGAGATTGTTAGGCGTGAGAGGGTTGAACTTGCAGGTGAGTCTCTTAAGTGTGTGGAGGAGTTTCGTTATTTGGGAGACATGTTATGTGCCGGAGGTGGGGCTGGAGTTAGCTCGGTTGCTAGGGTGAGAAGCGGTTGGAAGAAGTTCAGGGAGCTGTTGCCTCTCCTGACATTGAGAGGACTCTCCTTACGTGCTAAGGGGTCTTTGTATGCAGCATGTGTTAGGAGTGTGATGCTGTCTGGTAGTGAGACCTGGGCAGTAAAGGAAGAGGATATTCGCAGGTTTAAACGTACAGAAATGACAGTGATTAGGTGGATGTGCAGTGCGTCCCTGCGTGCAAGGCCTGGGGGGGGCTGGGTTTACGATGGAAGAGTTGAGAGGTAGGATGGGACTGGAGTGTATTGGTGTTGTGATGAAGAGAGGTAGGCTGAGGTGGTTTGGACATGTGGAGAGGATGGGGGATGATAATTGGGTACAGAGGGTGAGAGGTGTTAATATTGGGGGAGGGGTAGACCGAGAAAGACATGGGACGAGGTCATTAAGTGTGACTTAAGGGTTAAGGGACTGAACAGGGAGGCTGCCAGGGATCGAGCAGCGTGGAGAGCCGCCATTAGGTGACCAAGGCCGACGCATGCAAGCATGTTGGAGCCTTCAAAAATGAAACGAAATGAAACGATTCACCATTAGATTCCGATTCTTACACACACTCCCAAACTCATCCACCAAGCCTTGCAGTTCCCCTTTGTTGTCACTTAACAGCATAGTATCATCAACAAACAACAGTTCAGGGAGTTTCCAAACACTGCCCTCTTTCATTAGGTCTGCTTCAACATCCACTGCCCTACCTTGTATCTCTTTTATAACCCCATCCATTTACAGAATGAACAGCCTTGGAGACATGACATATCCCTATTCCAATCCAACTCTCAAGCAGAAAAATTTACTCAGTTCACTGTCCACACTTACTATGGCATTAGCAATCTCATACATACTCTTCACAGCATTCAACAACCTCCCAACTACTCCATATATTCTTATCCACCTTGTCATATGCATTCTCCAAATCCATGAAGGCCACATACAACTTCTTTCCCTTCTGTTGAAATGTTTCCACTAAAGACCTAAGAATGAATATCTCATCCGCTCTACCTCTTCCCTTCCTAAAACCTCATTGTTCTTTTCCAAATAATTCCTCTGTTATTTCCCCAACTCTTTCAGTAAGTATCCTACCATATACTTTTCCTGTTACATTAAGAAGACAAATGCCTCTGTGATCACACATTTCTTTTACTCCTTTTCTTTTGTACAGGGGAATAATTATGCCTGACTTCCAATCCTCCGCGACGTTACCTTCCTCCCAGGCCAATCTGCACATCTTCGACATCCATTCTACTTCTTGTCATATTGGTAATCTCTGACAGAGAGGATTTTAGTTTCAGAGTGTGAGTGAGCTGTGCCAGTGATGCCTAAGGGATTGTTCTGCATAGTTTGCAAGGTGTTGTAATGGTTATTAGATAGGATGAGAGCCCATGCTTGGGAGATATAGGACATCACTGAACTAATGTGTCAATTGTAGAGTATGGAGTGTATTTCTTTTTGTTGCCCAAACTCTGGCCCTGTCATTGCCCAGGTGATCCACTGCCTCTTGATGTCTTGTATATGATCTTTGAAGATTACTCTTGTTTCATATGTCACTCCAAAGATCTTTGTGAATGGATGTGCCACACATACATTGTTAGTTTGATGTGAGGGATAGGAGAGTGCCTGTGTTCATGTCTGTTGCTGGTGATGAGATTGGTAGTGGATTTGGCTGGGATGATCATCAACCTGTTGTTCTTGACCCAAGTTGGCAGTGTGTTGAGGTAGTCCTGTTGAAGTGTGCAGGCTGTGTATGCGGTGACGTGTGTGGTTGTTATGATCATGTATCTGCAGACTCCGAACCCTCTTTACCCCCGCACAGTTGTTGACTTTATACTCGGGTTTTATTCACCCCTGTGTGGAATACAACTCTAATGTGTGGGGAGGCTCCCCACATACAGCTGTACTCAGTAGGGTGGAGTCAAAGGCTTTTTGTCTCATTAACTCTCCTCCTCTTACTGGCTTCCTTCAACCTCTGTCTCTTCACCGCACTGTTGCATCTTTATCTCTTTTCTATCACTACTTCAATGGTCACTGTTCCTCAGAACTGTCTGCTTGCATCCCTCCACCTCTACAACGGGCATGTAGCCCCCGTCTAGCAACAAACTCTCATCCCTTTTCTGTCCAGCTCTCTAATGCAAGAGTTGACCGTTACTCCCAGTCCTTCATTTTTGCAACAGGCCAACTCTGGAACTGTCTTCTCTGTCTGTATTTCCTACTTTCTATGATCTCCAGTCTTTCAATCGCAGTGTGTCCAGGCATCTCGAAATGAACGGATCTTGACTTTGGCTCTCTTTTGTATTGTTTTTGTTTTTTTCTTGGAAGGAGCAGTTTGTGGGCTCATGGCCTTTGGTTCCTTCTTCCTTGCATTAAAGAGAGAGAGAGAGAGAGAGAGAGAGAGAGAGAGAGAGAGAGAGAGAGAGAGAATGATGCATTGTTTATGGGTGGCTGGGATTTGGGAATATCATGTTTTTATAGACTGAAGAGTGTGGATGAGAGAATGGAGCCCTGTAGATCTCCTGTAGGAAAATTTTATGTTTGTGATAACTAGCTCTGGCATATAACATATGCTTATCTACCAGACAAATAGTTGGCAAGCTAGCATTTGGTGTTTATCTCGTCTTTATGTTGTATATCGTGGTGATCTGTTTGCAATGGGAGATAGCATTGAAGGCTACACTAGTACCTGTTATTGTGAGAAGTGTGCATTGTGTGGATCTTGTGAAGTTGATGCCATACGATGCTTGTTGTGTGAGCGTAGGCAGTAAGGTGTTTATAGACACTAATGCTCTAAATCCATGTTGTGAAGGAGTGAGGGGGACATGGGGAGTGAAAGTTCTGAGAATTAGGCTTTCATTTATTTTGGATGGTGTAGTGTTGTTGGTGTGGACAAAGAAATGAGTGTTGGAGCTTTGATTTAATCCTTAGGGTATGGAGGTGTTGTGACTCATGTCTGTGGTGTGGCAAATACAGAAAAAGTGGGGTGTTTTCACTAGTTGTTTTCACCCACATATACCTTACCAAACATGTTTAAATATTAGTCACACAGCATGACATGACATTGCAAAGTTCAGTCCTTCCACTAACCTTGGAAACAAACTGAAGGTCCATAGGTGGTCCAGGGATGGAGGGAGAGCAAGTTGAAAAAATGAAACGAACTGAAGGTCCATCGTTGGTCCAGGAATAGAGGAAGAGCAAGTTGAAGAGGTGTTTTTTGCATATGTCATGTGAGAGGCACTCAGATGGGCACAAGTGGCTGCCATTCCACATGAGGGGATAGAAGTTTGGGAGATGATTTCTGTGTTTGATAGCACCAAAATCAAGTTATTCACAAATTTTCAATGATAAAGACACTTGATACACTGCACTGTGGCTATGGATGTAAATAATAAGTGTTAAAGTGCCACATGTGCTTAGTTGAGGAGCCAAGACATTATATGTGCCTATTTTTGTAATGTTTTTACTAGTTTGGCACCCCAAGGTTATTATGGGCAGGGGAAGGCACACAAGTGTAAGGAAAGGCAAAGCATGGTGGGGGAAGGCTGAGTAGTGTAAGGAAAGGCAAAGCATGGCAGGGGAAGGCAGGGTAGTGTAAGGAAAGGCAAAGCATGGCAGGGTAGTGTGAGGAAAGGCAAAGCATGGCAGGGGAAGGCTGGATAGTGTAAGGATAGGCAAAGCATGGTGAAGGAAGGCAGGGTAGTGTAAGAAAAGGCAAAGCATGGCAGGGATAGGCAGAGTAGTGAAAGGAAAGGCAAAGCATGGCAGGGGAAGGCAGGGTAGTGTAAGGAAAGGCTAGGCATGATAGCACTACACTTACCACTAAATATGCCATGTGAGTGTGATTCTGTGTTTGGCCATGTGGAGAGGATGGAGAGTGATAGACTAACGAGGAGAGTGTATGTGATTGAGGTGGTGGGGGGGAGAGGGAAGGGGAGTCCAAGGATGAGATAGAGGGATGGAGTGTAGAGGTACAGTAGGCGCGGAAAGTGTTGACGCCATCTTAAAAAAAGAAAACATTCTTGTGGTTAGCAAGGAGAAACAAATAAATTAACACTTACCATTGAATTTAGTATTTACTGTATTTACTGGCATTCCCCTTCACCTTTATTATCTTCTTAAGGCGTCTGGGGAGACTGATGGCGTAGTTTTGCAGAACAGACGGACTAAAACTGCTCCATAGCTGCTTGACTGCAGCCTCAAGTTTAGGCAAAGATGATGTGTCCATACTACGCAGCTGCCGCTTCATGTGCACCCATAAATTCTCAATGGGATTGATATCTGGGCTGTTTCCGGGCCAGTCTCGATTAAAGGGAACCTCACAGTCTGTTAGCCACTGTTTCACTGACTTTGCAACATGTGCAGGGGCAGAATCTTGCATAAATACTCTTGCCTTAGTTTTATCAAAAGAGTCACCTACAAACTTGGAAGTGTACTTAGGATCCAGGGGGTCACTGCCTGGTTTGCAGTACACTCGTGATGAAGGGGTACCAGTGACAGTAAATGTTGACTCATCACTCCAAAGCACAGTTTTCCATTGCTTCTCACTCCAGGCAAGATATTTCTTACAAAAATTTACTCTCTTTTTCTTCTGAAGTGCAGTTAGCAGTGGTTTTTTACGAGCACAAAAACTCCTGTAGCCCAGATCGTCATGCAACAGNTGCTGCACACTTCTGACAGACACATCTGCCAGCAACTGTGGGTTCTTTTCTTTTAAATCCCGTGCTGTTAGCCTTGGATCCTTGCTAACTTGCCTTGAGATCAGCTGACGGGTCCTGAAGGTTGTCTTACGAGGTCTCCCAGGCTTGGGAAGTGGAGTGGGAGGAATGGCCTCCCCACTGTCCTTGAACTGCTTCACCAGTCTCTGCACTGTCCTCAGTCTAACACCTGTTTGATTTGCAATAAATGGGAGTTTGTGGCCAGCTTTGTATAAAGTAATCACTTCCACATGTTTGTCCTTGCTTGTGGTTACTTTAGGCATGATGAGAATGTGGTAGGTAACCAAATAACTGTGTTATTTGAGTCAAAACATGCCCTCGTGGTGCATCACATACAGAGACAATCCTCCTCCTGTGGCTGCCCAAACATTACTGAGCCTGCTCCTGTGGTGGCAAACCTATAAAGCAGGGTTGCCAGCTCCTGTTGAAAAGCGTCAGCTCATTTCGCATCACAGGGGAGGGTAGTATTGACCCTACTTCACTTAACGCGAAAAA
>JAGKTI010003030.1:0-21668 GCA_018397915.1 Birgus latro | reverse complement strand
CTATCTATCTATCTATCTACTGCCAGACGCCATAATCCCGTAAAGGGTGGCCATTTGACTTTGAGTTATTTGTTTTACAGGGAGGGGCACTAACCCTCCACCAACCCACTTGTTAACACGTAGGGAGCACGTATGGTTTGGTTATATGGTTACCACCCAGCGTTGTAAATGGTTTCTTGGCTGTATATATATATTTTATGTGTCCGACTCTGGGTATAGGCTACACAGCCTGCTATCAAGGCCCAGCACTCCTCCTACATACCGTATATCTTTACATGTCACCATAAGGATTACTTAGTTAGAAATGCTAAAGCAATGTGTGGTGTGGCAAGAGTAACAACAAAGAAGAAATGTACGGCATGGTGAGATGAAGAGGTTAAGAGAGCAATGGAGGAAAAGAGGAAGAAGTTACTAGAGTGGTTACAGGACAGGGGTTCATTGAAATAACAACTGAATATATTGAGAGCAAGAAGCAAGTAAAGAGACCAGTGAAGAGGAAAAAGGAGGTAAATGATAATCTAGGAAGAAAAATGAATGCAAACTACTCAGAAAATAGGAAGTTATTCTGGAAAGAGGTGTGGAAATGTAGAAGTGACAGCAGAAAGAAATGTGAAGGTGTGAAGGATGTAGGTGGTAGATTATAACCCATGGGGATGAAGTAAGGACAAAATGGAAAGAATATTTTGAAAGCCTAATGAATGTGAATAGGGAGAGTAGAGCAGCTGTAAACATGATTAGTTTTGGGGGTGTGCAGAGAAGGAATGCAGTGGCAGGAAACGTGACCTTTGGATGAAGAGGAGCGCTGTGAAGCGGCTGAAATATGGGAAAACAGCTGGGGTTGATGGAGGCATTTGCAAAGACGATTACTGGTAAGTGTAGTGGAGAGAGCGGAATAAAGTGCTTGTTAGAGAAATGTAAGAAGGCATGGATGAGTGAAGCTGTGCCAGCAGAGTGGAAAAAGGCTGTGGTTGTACCCATGTACAAAAATAAAGGTGAGCGAAGTGAGTGCAAGGATTATCATGGCACAGATTTATTAAGTGTGGTAGGGAAGGTATATGGAAGAATTATTGTAGAGAATAAGAGAGAGATCAGAAGTCCTAGTGAGTGATGAACAGTGTGGCTTTAGGAGTGGCAGAGGATGTGTGGATCAAATATTTGCAGTGAGACAGATAGTGGAGAAGGCTTGTGAGAAGGATTATAAGATGTTTATGGCATTCATGGATCTGGAAAACGCATGTGACAAAGTCACAGAGAAGGATTGTGGAAGGTTATGTGCATGTATGGTGTAGATGGTAAGCTGCTAGGTGCAGTCGAGCTTTCATGATGGTAGTGAAGCATGTGTAAGGGTTAATGGGCATCTTAGTGGATGGTTCATGATTGGTTTGGCATGCGACAAGGTTGTGTGATGTCCCCATGGTTATTTAATATATATATGGATGGGGTGATGAGAGAACTAAAAACATGAGCAATGGAGTGGGGGATGGCATTGGTAATGAATGATGATGGATGAATATCTCAAATTTGTTGTATGCTGATGATGCGGTACTACTTGCAAATACCAGACAAGAACTTGGTAGACTAATTCAGAGTTTTGCTGATGTCTGTGAGTGTTATACCTTGAGAGTAATTATAGAAAAGAGTAAAGTGATTGTTATTGAGAGAGAGGATGACTCCCAGTGCGATGTTACACTGAATGGAGACTGGAATTGGTGAGAGAGTTCAGATACCTGGGTACAGTGACAGAAGAGAGAGAAAAATGTGCAAAAGAAGTGGAAAGTAGAGTGACACAAGGAAGGGAAGTAGTTGTTGCAATGAAGGCCTTGATACGAAACAGAGGCTTGAGTGTTGCAGTTGCATGAGGCATACATGAAGGAGCGTTAGTACCAACTTTAACATATGGATGTGAGACTGGTATGGCATGAAGATGAAAAGTCAGGATTGAGAGCAGTGGAGATGGGACTGCTGAGGAATGTATGTGGAGTACAGAGAGTGGATAGGATATGAAATAATGTGATTCGTGAAAGATGTGGAGTGAGTATGGTCATGTGAAGAGAATGGATAATAATGGAGTAGTGAAAAAGGTATATCTGAGTGAATTTGAAGGAAGAAGGAGGTGAGTTAGGCCAAGGAGAAGGTGGAGAGATACGGTGGATGAGTGTGTGTGGGAGAGAGGTTTGGAAGTCGGTGAGGTTAGGGAACTGACAAGAGATCAAGCTGGCTGGATGAATATTGTGAGGAGAATCTCATGATCAGTGATTTGGCACCCCTTTTTAACATGACAGCATCCAGATTGACTTTTGGATATATTTATGTGAAGCTACAGATCGCGGTGAATGTTTTTGGCGTACCAGATAGAGCCATGATTCCTGGGGTTTGAATGGTAAGCAAATGGAAGCGTTGTCCATTGAACTGGGCAGATTTGGGCTGTCTGGACATTGCTACTCCTCACCCTGCCCTAGGGTGGAAAAGGAGGTCCGGATGATGGTGATGATGATGAGCACTTGACTTGTGGAGAGTGGAGCAGGGATGGTCAGTTAAAGGTGATGAGTGGAGTATCTAAAATCTGAAGTGTACAGATAATACCGTTTTGCTTGCTAGTAAACAGGAACTTTGCAGACATGCAGAATTTTATTACTGTCTGTAAGTGTTGTGTTTTGAAAGTAAATATAAATTAGAGTAAGGTGATATTTGTTGAAAGAGATCGTGACTTAATCTGGATGCATAGTATTCAGATTCCCCACCTTGCTATGGATCTTTCCCTGTCTGTCTTGAGTACCGGCACTCTTCCAGAGGGCGTCTGAGAATCAGGAGTGCAGTGCAAAAACAAGTTTTTGCAAGCCAGAAATCAGTTTCTCACTTGTAGTTAGTAAACATGGAAACATCCACTTATTAAAACCCTGATCAGGGAAGCTGTATCGTAATTATCACCCCACATTACATTGAGTGATATTACCCACACACATGAATTAGTGGCACTAACCGATGTATCATCTGTAAGCTAAACTGCTTTTATGCAGAAAGGAAGCATGGGAAGCATTTGAATAAGCAGACAAGACATCGATGTCCTTTGGGGATGACTGTCAGGCCTGGTGTAGCATTTTAACTTTGACAAGAAATAATGCATCCTCTCTTTAGCTTTTGTAGTCCGGAGTGAGTCTCCTGTCACGATTAGCTTAACATGTTGTGTTGCAAGATAACAGAAAGACTTTTTCCTAGGGTGTCTCCAAGTTCACTCTCTGTAAGTGAAACTGAGTTTTTAGTCATAAAAACTGTTATTTAGTGCATTGGAGTGTTACATACTGTAATGGTTTATGGTGTGATGGTGTGCTGTTGATGTGGAGATGTGTATGATGCAGTTCATCTTTTGTTGTGATTTACAATGCAAGATTTGCCTTCCAGTCGGATTCTGATCCAGTCAGCGAATTCTGGTAGATTTATTTTCAGAAATGTGATGTCCCAGCCCTGGGATTGGATGCAGAATGAACTAATAAGATTTATTATGTACATCAGCCTGGGCATGAAGCATGATGGAAGCCAGGAAGCATCACGATGCAGCAACACTAAGTACATCATGTCACCTTCTGTTGGACCTGGCAAAACAACATGGTCATCATGCTCATTTCAGGTTCTTCGTGCTTTCTTCAGGTATTGTTTGTTTCGTACCACATTCCTTGAGAATTCAGTGACATTTTTGTTTTGGTGCATAATTCTTGATTTATTGGTGTAAAAATATTACAATTTACATCTCTTAGTTAGTCAGTCCTAAGCAGAATAAAATAATTTTGGCATTAGCATGCACATCCTGTACCAGAATGGGGTGATGGAGAGTATTGTAACCTCTTCGTCCCAGCGAACTGTGGCTGAACAAAATCTGACATTATAGCCTATATCACGGGAGAAAAGAAATTGCCGTTAGGCAACCCTCTTCCAAACTGTCCAATTTTGTGCATTCTTGTGAGTAGCTAAATAATATACAGTGATGTTAAAAACGGCAGCCGTCATTGAAAAACAATGGAATAAAATATATATTTAGCTTTTTTAAAGAAACATAAGTGTTAGCAGTCAGCTGATGAAATAAACAAAAGCTAAGCATACACATTTAAATTTCATGGGTCGCCTTACAATTGTCATGCATGTAATAAAGTAGTGCCGAACATCTGACTTATTAAATAATGACACAGACGTCTCCCAGTACCATATTGTTGCGTAATACATTAAGAGGAGGTAGACATAACCTTTTATAGTATTTTTTAATAAGTACTGAGAATAAAATGATAACATAGATGATTATTATTATGTTGGTGCTACGGAGTTGATCAGATGACAGATTGCAGTGGGAAATGTGAGTCCACCTGACTGACTCAACGATGCTCGCACATGACCACATCTACGGTAGGCCTATGCTCCCTACAGCCTCTCAAATTGTAAGTAATGTTGTTATATGCTTCACCCATGCTAAATATATATTTTATTCTATTGTTTTTTAATGAAGGCTGCCGTCTTTAACATCTGTCTATCTGTCTATTGCCAGATGCCTTAATCCTGCATGGGGTGGCCACAAACAAATCGCCTCCATGTCACACTGTCTTCTGCCATTTCACTGCCCTGCTCCCAGCTCACACCCCCCCTCTCTCATATACCTCCCCACTCCATCCCTCTACCTCATCCTCAGCCTCACCCTCCCTGTCCCCCCCATTCACCTCACTCACATACACTCTCCTTGTCAGAGTCTCACTCTCCATCCTCTCCACATGCCCAAACCACCTTAACGTGTTTCTCCTAACACTTCCTATCACGTCCACATCCACACCACAATGCTCCTTCACTTCCTCATTTGTTAGTCTGTCTCTCCATGTGACTCCACATGCTCCTCTCAAATAACTCATTTCCACCGCCCTCACTCTTGACTTCTGTCCCACCAACAGGGTCCAAGCTTCACTTCCATAAGTTAGAGCTGGTATCACAATACTGTCATGTAGCAACTTTCATTTCCATGTGCACTTCCCTGTTTCTTATCATTGCTTTCAAGGAACCAGCAACCTTCCTTCCCTGCTGCACCCTTTCAAGCACTTCACCCTCCAGACTTCCATCCTTACTCATCACACTACCCAAGTACTTAAATGCACTCACATTCTCCATATCCTCCCCATCCAATCTCACTGTACATTCACTGACTTCACTTCTCTCAAAGACCATCACTTTACTCTTCCCTACATTCACCTTTAGATTCCGCTTCTTACTTACTCTCCCAAACTCATCTACCAAGCCTTGCAGCTCCCCTTCGTCCTCACTCAACAACACAGTATCATCTGCAAACAACAGTACAGGGAGTTTCCAAACACTGTCCTCTCTCACTAGGGCTGCTTCAGCATCCACTGCCCTACCTTGTATCTCTTTTATAACTCCATCCATATAGAGATTGAACAACCATGGAGACATGACACATCCTTGTTTCAATCCATCCTTCAAATGGAAAAATTCACTCAGTTTGCCATCCACACGTACTGGGGCCTTAGCACCCTCATACATACTCTTCATTGCCTTCAACTACTTCCTGTCTTCTTCATATACTCTTAATACTTTCCACAATCCTTGTCTATCCGCCCTTTCATATGCTTTCTCCAAATCCACAAAGGCTGTATACAACTTCTTTCCCTTGTGTAGCAACTTTTCCACTAAAGATCTAAGAATGAATATCTGATCTACACAACCTCTTCCCTTCCTAAAATCTCCCTGTTCTTCTCCAACTAATTCCTCTGTTATTTCCCTAACTCTGTCAATAAGTATCCTACCATATAATTTTCCTATTACACTAAGAAGGCAGATGCCCTTATTACCACACACTTCTTTTTCCCCTTTTCCTTTCTACAGGGGAATAATTATACCTAACTTCCAATCCTCCAGGACTCTACCTTCCTCCCAGGCCAATCTGCACACCTTCCACATCCATTCTGTTGTTATCTCTCCCCCATGCTTCAGCATTTCACCACACACTCCATCAATTCCTGGGGCTTTCCTCATTTTAACTTTCTTCATTGCTTCTACCACTTCTATCCTACTGATTTCTTCCTCTCTTCTCACAACCCTCCTTCTCCCAGCCATTTCCCAGCCACTTAAACTTCTGTTACTTTCATTCTCTATGTTCAACAAATCATTAAAGTGTTCTCTCCATCTGTTCACTTTTTCTCCCCTCTCCACTAGTAATCTACCATTTTTGTCTTTCACACCCCAGCTAACTTTGTTGGCACCTTATCTAACTCTCTTTACCTCTTTCCAGAAATTTTCTTACATTCCCTCCACTTTACACTCAGATTCCTTCCAAATTCCTCATCCACTCTCTTCTTACTCTCTCTTGCTAATCTTTTCACCTCTCTCTTCCTCTCTACATATAACTCTTTCTTCCGTCTCTCAACTTCTTCGACCCCCATGTTCCTCATCCACTCATTAGATGCTTTCTTCTTTTGTGCCACAGCTTCTCTCACCTCTTCAGGCCACCATGCTGTTCTCTGAACCCCCTTTCGTCTTCTATTCACCCCACACACCACCTCACATGTTGCACAGATTCCTTCTGTGAATATCTTGCACTGTATATTAGCTACTCACAAGAATGCACGAAATCGGACAGTTTGGAAGAGGGTTGCCGGATGGCAATTTCTCTTCTCCCCTGAAATAGACTTTAGGTGTAATTATTATAATGTACATTAAAAAAAGCAAAAGAAGAAAAAAGTATCATACCTCTGATGTTCCTAAGATACAGATGGATCTGTTGAGCTAATAGTTCCAAGAAATATTTATTCTTATATCACAGGGTAGTGTATCACAGTGTTCTTACATGTATCAGTGTTATGTTTATTTTTAATTTTTTTAATTTTTTTTAATTTTTTTAAATGCAAGGAAGAAGGAACCAAAGGCCATGAGCCCGCAAACTGTTCCTTCTAAGAATAAACAAACTCAATACAAAAGAGAGCCAAATTCAAGATCCGTTCATTTTGAGATGCCTGGACACACTGCATTTGAAAAACTGGAGATCATAGGAAGTAGGAAATACAGACAGAGGAAGACAGTTCCAGAGTTGATCAGTCGCATAAATGAAGGACTGGGAGTAACGGTTAACTTTTGCATAAGAGAGTTGGACAGAAAACGGATGAGAGGTTGTTGCTAGACGGGTACTATGTGCCCGTCGTACAGGTGGAGGGATGGAAGCAGACAGTTTAGAGGAACAGTGGCCATTGAAGTATCGATAGAAAAGAGATAAAGATGCAACAGTGTGGCGAAGAGACAGAGATTGAAGGGAGCTAGTAAGTGGAGGAGAGTTAATGAGAAGAAAAGCGTTTGACTCCACCCTCTTGAGAAGGGCTGTATGTGGGGATCCTCCCCACACATGAGAGTTGTACTCCAAACAGGGGCGAATAAAACCCGTGTATAAAGTCAGCATCTGTGTAGGGGTAAAGAAGGTTCGGAGTCGGCTTAGCACACCTAATCTCTTGGAAGCAGATTTCACAAGAGATGTAATATGTTCTTTCCAAGATAAATCCCGAGTGAATGAAACCCCAAGCATGTTCAAGGATGCTGTAGGACTGAGCTGGACATTATTAAACATCATCGGGTACTCCTGTGGAAGGTTTAGTCGGGTTGATAGGTGCAAGAACTGAGTCTTTGACGCATTAAAAACAACAAGAATATTTTTACCCCAGAGATACGAGCCAAGTCAGACATTAGGTGTGCCATAGCCTCATCCCCCGTTTGTTGAAGTAACTGCTGAGATGGGCATTGTGGGAACCGAATGGAAAGGTGAAGGGTGGAATCATCAGCGTATGAGTGGATAGGGTTAGATGTACAGCTTAGTAGGTCGTTGATGAATAAAAGCAAGAAAGTTGATGATGGGACAGAGCCCTGAGGAACACCACTGTTGATGGATCTAGGAGAAGAACGGTGGCCATCTACAACAGCGACTATAGAACGACCAGAAAGGAGGCTAGAGATGAAGGCACAGATAGAAGGATAGAAACCGTAAGAGGGCAGTTTGGAAATCAAAGATTTATCCCAGACTCAATCGAAAGCCTTTGAGATGTCAAGCGCAGAGGCAAAGCTTTTGCCAAAGTCCCGAAAGGAGGATGACCAGGAGAGTGAAAGGTAGGTGAGAAGATCACCAGTGGAGCATCCCTGACGGAACCCATACTGACAGTCAGAAAGAAGGTTGTGATAGGAAAGATGCTTTAAAATTTTTCTGTTAAGAATAGTCTCGAACACTTTTGAAACACAGGATGTTAAAGCAATTGGACGATAGTTAGAGGGTTGGGAATGGTCAACCTTCTTTGGGACTGGCTGAATGAGAGCAAACTTCCAGTAAGAAGGAAAGGTACAAGTTGATAGACAAAGGCGTAAGAATTTACCCAGGCAGGGTGTAAACACTGAAGCACAGTTCTTGAGGACAACAGGAGGGACCCCATCAGGACCATATGCCTTGTTAGTACTGAGGCCAGTGATGGCTGAAAATACATCATCTGAAGAAATTTTTCAGCCATGAGGAAGTCAGAGGGGGGAAGTGATGGAGGAACAGCACTGGAATCGTCTAAGGTGGAATTAGAGGAGAAAGTCTGAGCGAAAAGATTGGCTTTATCAGTAGAAGAAATAGCTACAGAGCCATTAGAGTAGAAAAGAGGAGGGAAGGATGATGAGGTAAAGTTGTTAGAAAGGTTTTTGGCAATGTGCCAGAAGGAGCATGAAGAATTTGAATTGGAGAGTTGGGAACATTTAGTGCGGATGAAATTATTTTTAGCAGAGCGAAGAACAGACGTAGCACGATTCCGGGCAGAAACATAAGAAAGATGTGATTCAGAGGTGGGTTGGCTCCGGTAACTTTTGTAGGCCCTCTCCTTGTTGTGGACAGCATTAGAACAAGCGTGATTAAACCAAGGCTATCTTGCATTAGACAAAGGATATGAGAAAGGAATGTATGCTTCCATGTCCAAGAGATTAACCTCCGTTATGCATAAGGCACATGCAGTTGGCTCCCGGCCATAGAAGCAATAATCATTCCAGGGAAAATCAAAGAAGTACTGCCTGAGGGCCTCCCAATCCGCAGCTTCAAGGTGCCACAGATGACGTTTCTTTGGAGGGTCCCCAGGCTGCACCGGAGCAATAGGACAGGTTAAGATAATAAGGTTGTGATCGGAGGAGCCCAACGGAGAGAAAAGATTAACAGTGTAAGCAGAAGGATTAGTTGTAAGGAAGAGGTCAAGTATGTTGGAGCTCTCTCCAAGGCGATAATGGATACTGGTAGGGTACTGTACAAGCTGCTCTAGGTCATTAAAGATAGAAAAGGTGTAGGCTTGTTCACCAGGTGGATCAGTGAAAGGAGAGGAGAGCCGAAGGTGGTGGTGAACATTGAAATCTCCAGGAATGGAGATTTCAGAGAAAGGAGAAATGGATAGAACGTATTCCATTGTAGAAGTAAGATAGTCGAAGAATTTTTGATAGTAGAATTAGGCGATAAGTCAACAGCGCAGATATATTTAGTCAGAGAATTGTATCATTCCCGTTATTTTTATTTTTTATTTTTTATGTGTCCGACTCTGGGCATAGGCTTCACAGCCTGCTATCAAGGCCCAGTCGTCCTCCTACAATCTACATGTCACCACTTCGGCGCTTAACACCCACCGTCCATATTGAATACATGCTAGGGCTGTCTCATACAGGACTGGTGTATTGGTATTAGCGGGGTCATTTTTACGACATGTCGGCGGGTCTTCTGGTAGATCAGTAAAGACTGATTTAATGAAATTCAAATCCTTAAATTGTTCCCTGCACCAGCGAGGATTCGAACCTGGGTCCCACGGGACCGCAAGCCAACTCTCTACCGATCGAGCTATGTATGTATCATCCCCATTATTTGTATGTATATATGCCACCCCCCACTATGTGCCCCTGCTAAAACTGCTGACCTAATCAGCCACTCCCATGCTCAAACACCAACCAAAACCATATGTCCCAGCAGTTCAGGTCTAACTCTCTTACGGGCAACTTACTGTCCTCATGCTCCACAATTAAAGGCCGAAAATAGCTACTCCAGGACTTTCATAACATCATCAAGAGGTTGTGACCAACATTTGGTAGCAGCGGTGTCTAGGACCATCGTTTCTGGCCACCTCCTACAGTGTTTTATTGCCACCAACAACTACTTGATGCCCCGCATCTCACGGCCTTGCCCTCTCACTGCCTCTCGTGGCGTAATACCGGCTCTGCATCTACAGGTATCCGATTTCCCTCACCAGTGCCGTTCTCTACACCGACCACAACCCCGCACAGGCCGCAAGTGTCGCCGCCCTCCGCACCTGTCTTACCTGTTCCGACACCTGTTCATCTCAAGGTGGCCCTCTCCAACCTCTGCCATTCCCCCGACGTCACCCTCTGCATCTGTCACCAACCATCTTTGCATCTGCCTGTGTGGACATCTCGCCTCACGCCGCAACTCACTCTTCCACCTCACAGTGCCTCCCGTCTGGTCCGGATTAACCAGCCACCACTTCCGCCTGCCTCTGCCACCGCCCAGCCCGTGACCTCCACGTTCACCCCCACTACCGTCTCCCGCCAGCTGATCCACGCTCTCGCCTCACGTCCACGCACTCTCCACTTCGTTCACAACTCAGCTGTGTAACTATAATAGTATACCTTCATCCACCCATTCTTGACTTTCTGTAGGGATTATCCTTCCGATTTTCTCTACAGATTGGTATTATTGTCAATATTCATCTCCACCCCTCCTCACTTCATACTCATCTTCACCGCCTCTCTTTATTCCTCATCTCCCATATCGCCTTCTGTTTATTACAAACCACATCCCGTCATCTCCATACACTTCCAGTTCCATTCTCATGGTACATTTACTCATCTTCATACTGTAAATATATACATATCCCTACTCATCTCTCATCTTACATTACATCGCCACCCGACATGTCATACTTTGAATATACGGAACTTACTCCAACCACTTTCAGCCAAGAAACAACGAATGCTCACACTTCACCTGCCGAGGACGATTCAGTGACTCATTTACGTAGCGGGCGCACGTACCCATGACCCGACTCACAGCCTGCCACTTCATTACCCACCACTTCATTACCCGACTCCCAACAAACTTCCCATCCAGATACCTCATACTCTGCCCCTGTTACTACACAGCCTGCTTCTCTCCCTGCTCCTTCCACTGTCGTTAACTCTCCTGCTCCGCTTCATCTCCCGTCTCCCTTACCCACCTCTACCTACTCTCTCTCTCAATCCCCTACTCCCATCCCTTCCACACTTCCAACCATGGACCAAACAACCCCTGCTCCACAGTCTATCTATCTCAACAATGCCAATCGTCCAAAATTTACTGGCAAGGACTCGGCTTGGTCTGTTTATGATTTCCTCAGAGAGGTCGAAACTGACATCCACAATCGGCGGATTACAGATGAAAACCTCAAAGTCTCTCGTCTCATGAGTTGCTTACACCAAGGCAAATCGGACATCGGATCCGCAATCCATGCAGGACATTTTGATGGTATTAAAACCTTTGATGATTTCCGTAAGGAACTCATAACACTTTGTTGGCAGCATTCCAATGCCGCATCTCTCATTGGATTCACTAATCTCCTCAACCAGATGGATAAGGATTTGACCATCCCCCCCCAACATGCCACACTACGCAAAGCAGCTGCTGCCATGAAAGCCACTAGTTGCGAGATCTGCCATTTACTTATAGGCACGAAATGGGTAGGGGAAGTAAATGGAGCTCCTATGCTTTCACTCAACAACTTTGCAGATTTATTTGGTTACCTGTGATTCCTCCATTGGCTTGATCCTAGACAGAGAGAAGAGAGAGATAGCCCTGGTGATCGGTTTCAGTCCAGTAGATAAAATTGTTCAGATCACTAAAACCATCCATGAAAGATCAGGTTCGAACCGCTCGCGTCAGGCCACAAACCACCCCTTGCTCTCTCAGTTTTGTCACACTACCGCTCCCCCAGACCAATACCGCTCCTGTTCCACCACACGAGGCGGACCTGCCACACATTCTCCAACCGCTGGTCATGATCAGTCTAGCGTCCGACAGAACGGACAATCCTCGATCCTCTGCTGGCATTGTGGTAAACCCGGACATCGAGCAAACAGTTGCGACCGTAAACACGTACGGCTTCACTCCCAGACCAGATGTACGCCTTCCCGCTCGCGTCATCCTACATGCAAGTATCATAAGACCAGTACGACTCACACTACTGAGGAATGTCGTTACCTCCCGCCGCCAGTTGGGGGAAGCGCCGCACCCGTATCGGACCAATATGACGTAGGAACAGAACACCAACTCCCCATCCTCCATGTTGGACCCATAACTTCCTCAAGTCTAGTCATTCTAGGACAGAGTAATGACATACCAACGTCGTTCTTCATGGACACCGGATCTATAGTAAACTTGATTTCTGATACCTCTTTAGACTTCATTCAATGCCGCTGCAAACATGTCAGTTTCCTTGAGCCGCCTGACATTCGCCTATCTGGTGTAGAAGGCTCAGAGTTTAAGGTCAAGGGAAGAGTCACTTTAGAAGTACAACTAGACAGCGCCTTGCTCCCTTTCCCGATAGAAGTTGATGTTACCAACGATCTGAAATATCCAGCAGATGCAGTTATTGGCTTACCCACCATGGCACAACACTCCATTACGTTATTGCCTGCCTGTAGTAGTATAGACATTTCTGGGTTCTCAGTCTACAGTATGGAATGTCCCTGTCCTGTACTTTCAATAAATTCAGTCATTCAGTCCCCCCTGACTGTCGCACTACCTAAGAGTACAGAACAAGCCAAGCCATCATCATCATCATCACCCGAGAATACAGAGATCATTCCCTCGCTAACTGAGAGCTAGGACATGAATTCCTCAACGCCTGATGATACATCCTCTCAGCATTCAGAAAAGACTCTTCCAACCTCCTCAAACGACAGCACTACAGCCGACTCAGACATGTCTCAGTTACCTACCTCACAGAGTCTGACTGATGTTCTCCAACACGCAGAGATGAGGCATGCAGTAACGAATACGTGCACACTTTTGTTACCGCATGAGTTCACCAAAATCTCTGTTCGTGTTGTAGGTGCGAAAGAAGGAGTGGATGTACTAACACTACCTGAGACATGTTGTGTGAATGGCTTAACTTATGAGTCAGCCTGGTGCACGATATTAGAGGACAGTCTGTGTTATCTATACTTGCTCAGTGTCACTAATGCTCCACTAAAACTTAAAAAGTGTTGTAAAGATCGGAGACTTCCAAGTATACCCAGCGGCCGTAATGGTGTGCCAGGAATCCTCTATCCCTGCTGTTCATACTGATGATGATGGTCACCCAACAGGTGTATATGTCATTAACTCTACGGGATCTGCTCTGACTCGTTCACCTGACCTGCTCTTAAATCTGACTTGCCAGGGTTTTCCACAGCATAAATCTCAACTGCTTGACCTTTTGCACGCTTGCAGAAATGTGGTAGCCTTACCCGGAGAGCAGATGGGCAAGACAGACGTAGTCAAACATCACTTAGAACTAGCAGCAGGAACTCGGCCGATTTACATACCAGCATATCGGTTACCTCACAGCTTGAGAAAACAGACAGATCAGATGGTACGGAAATATTAGTTCAGGACATTATCGAACCCTCCGTCAGTCCATGGAATAGCCCTCTTTTCTTAGTCCCAAAGAAGGACAGCAGCTTTAGACCAGTAGTGGACTACCATAAAGTAAATTCCACAACCGTTCCATACCGTTTCCCATTACCCGTCCTCGCAGATTTGCTGGAATCACAAGGTGAAAGTAATATAGTCAGATTTGCTAGAATCACTAGGTGAAAATAACATAGTCTTTTCATCTCTAGACCTCCTCAGTGGTTACTGGCAGGTCAAAATGGAAGAATCCTCTCGCCCAATTACAGCCTTCAGCACCCCTTCAGGACATTTTCAGTTTAAGAGACTTCCCTTTGGTTTGAGAAATGCTCCTTCAGTATTCATGCAACTTATCCATTCGGTCTTCAGTGGCATGATTTTTTCCTACCTAGATGGCATCATTGTTGTGAGTAAATCAGTCCCTGACCATTTTGCTAAACCCCAACAAGTATTTGAATGCCTACAGCTAGCAGGCCTGAAAATCAACCTTAGTAAATGTGACTTCCTGAAAAAGAAAATAAACTTTCTAGGACATGTCGTCGACGCACAAGGCATTCATACTAATGACGACAAAACTAAGGTGATCATCAATTTCCCAGAACCTACCACTACTGATGCTGTCAGAAGTTTCCTAGGTCTAAGTGGTTACTACCGTGATTCATTAAAGACTGTGCAAAGATTGCCGCTCCTCTAACCCACTTACTAAGGAAGAATGTATCCTTTGTATGGACTAACAATCAGTCCCAGGCCTTCCAAGCTCTAAAGACAGCACTTGTCAATGCCCCAATTTTAGCATTCCCTGATTATACCAAACCCTTCCTTCTATGCACAGACACCTCAGGCGCAGGACTTGGTGCAGTTTTAATGCAACTTGATCAAGCGTCCAGGAAGCGTGTAATAGCGTATGCTAGTCGCACCCTTACCACCGCTGAACGTAATTACAGAGTCACCGATTTAGAAGCTTTGGCAGTAGTCTGGTCCTTGGAACATTTCAGAGACATAGTATATGGTTATCCAGTGCATATCCAGACAGACCACCTCCCTCTATGTGATTTGTTTAAGAGACACAACCTCACCGGTAGGTTAGCTAGATGGTCCATCACCATTCAGGACTTCAATCCCACTTTTCAGTATGTACCAGGAAAATCGAATGTAGTCACAGAGGCACTCTCACGTCATGTAGCCGCACCTGTCACATCCCTGCAGCCCAAGGCCACTGACAGCACAATCTTAACATCAGAGAATGTTCAAAACTCTCAGCACACAGATTCCATGTGGTCCCAAGTAGTTTATTTCCTCGAATCAGGAGATGCCTCGACCTTACCTACTCTACCAGTACCACTAGATAAGTTCATACTAAAAGATGGTCTCTTGTACAGAAAAACATTCCTTACAGGAAAGGATTTGCCAAACAGAGAAGTACACCAACTCGTTGTCCCTACTGACCCGATATCTGCGGTCCTTCACATCGTTCATGATACACCTCACGCATCCCATCCAGGTAAAGACCGATGCTTGCGCCAAGCATGTCTTGAGTACTATTGGCCAACCATGCATCGCGATATCAATGCGCACTGTGACTCTTGCATCTCGTACCACCGCCACAAAAGTTCCACCGGCTTACCTGCACCGCTCTTACAATACCCAATCCCGTCACGACCATGGGAAACAGTCTTCATCAATCTTCTAAAATTCCCTCTTACGGAATCAGGCGCAGAGTATTTGTTTGTAGCAGTGGACCACTTCTCACGCTACTGTGTCCTCCCCTCTCAGATAAGACCGCGAAGGGTGTTGCACGTGCCTTCGTAGATCATGTAATTTGCCCGTTCAGTACACCACATACCATCCTCACTGACAACAGTACTGAGTTCAACAATAGTCTCCTGGATGAGATCTGTCGCCGCTTTAAAATTAATAAATGGAATGTCATGCCTAACCATCCAGCTTCCAGTGGCCTTGTAGAACACCACAATAGAAAAATCTTAGAGTGCCTCAGACACCTTCCATAGTTCGTCATGGGATGACTGGATTTTCCAAGTGGCATCCTCAGTCAATAGCTCCATCAGCGCTTCCATTGGCGAATCTCCCTTCTTTGTCCTCTTTGGTTTTGACAAACACCTCCCATACACCCCATTATCCTCAAAGCCAGACCCCATCAATAACATGGATGATTATGTCAAAGTAAAATTGACCAACTTCCAAACAATCCATCAGTATGTAACATCCGATCTTGCTTCATCTAAGGGGGACACGATACAACGCCAACATAAATCTGCCTCTCCTATCACTATCAACGTCGGTGATCTAGTCTTTGCTCATTCCCATACGTGCACCTCTAAATTGGATGACAAATTTACCGGCCCCCATCGGGTACTAAATAAACAAGCAAACAAGTTCCACACCCAAGACCTCTCCACTACAGACACTAAGTGGGTCCATGCTGATGATCTGAAGTGTGCACCACGAAGCCTAGTGTTGGAAGAATCACTTGCACAACCTACTGCTCTCCCTCCTACTCCACAAATCCCTAAGTCTACCCCATCTACACCTATCCATCAGCCTCCTTCATCTCCCCCTACGCCTACTCATTCATCATCCACTCAATATCAATCCAAACTGCATTCCGCCCGTCAGCCTCTCCAGGAACTCTCCCATTAATTCTAACCTAATTTTCTAGGTACGATGTTAACAGTCTACTGCTGGCAGTGTCGTAACTCTAAATATTAGTAAACTCTAGCATATATAACTTGTATATTATAGGAGGCTAGAGAGAGTGAGAGAGAGATAAGGAAGTGGAGATATTGCAAGGTGTTACCTGACCAGCCCAGGAAGTGGCAAACTTTACACTTTCTACAGTGGGAAGCTGACACATACACACATACAGTGTTCTAGAAGGTTCTGGGACACGCATAGTCCACGTGACGAGGCTTTCTTTAGATCAGAGGGAAAGGACGAGATTCAGATTGACAAGAGAGAGCAGGGAGAGAGGAAGAAGGAGTGAAGAGCACGGTGGGAGACAGCGGGCAGGCTCACGACAGTTAACCAGCACTAGACACTCTCTCGTGTGTGATAGATTTAACATTGACAATAAACCTGCAAGCAGCTCATATTTCATCTTTAACTCTTCCCATCGTTGACAACAAGTAAATTGAGGTTATATCTACAACTCCACAAATAATAGACCTACAACCGCCTTGGCTGCGGCTACAACATTGCAGATTTGTGCTACTCTATCACTACAATAAGTTATACAATGTTCAATTTTATTACATAATAGCTAGTATCATACATATTCATACGATGTAATGACTTAGTAATATTACCATCAATCTTTCCAGTTCGCTACCTACGTCAGATCATCAATCAAGGCATACATAAACACAGTTTGAAGCCTTTGTTCCAGGGCAGAAACCTTATGCTTTATTACCCATTTCTGGAAGCAACTCTAAAACTCCAACATTAATAATTGTTCATGTAACATTCATAATAGATAATCTGTTCACTCTTACTCCCCTATAACATTCAAGTGAGACCCACTGAGTAGAGATATATTGTACATATGTGAATATTTCATATTGAAACTTATATATTAAGAGAAAAAAAAATTGAATTAATGTTATTTTTATGACAATGTCACTATAATTCATATCTATACAATACAAATATGTATATTAGTAGCTTTAGTTGTACTTTTAGCATTGTCAAACAACTTGCATATAGGCATATATCTATACAATTATTTTTACTTGCTTAAATGCATAGAGGACATATTTCAAATTACTTCCTGACGTGTATGACACATTTATAGTATGTTATATTTCTAAATATTATTACATGTATTACTATATGTAGCTATTACAATACGTCGTGGGTCCGCCGTTCTGTGTGACCAAGCGATGTCGTAACTCTAAATATTAGTAAACTCTAGCATATGTAACTTGTATATTATAGGAGGCTAGAGAGAGTGAGAGAGAGATAAAGAAGTGGAGATATTGCAAGGTGTTACCTGACCAGCCCATGAAGTGGCAAACTTTACACTTTCTACTGTGGGAAGCTGACACATACACCCACACATACAGTGTTCTAGAAGGTTCTGGGACACGCATAGTCCACGTGACGAGGCTTTCCTTAGATCAGAGGGAAAGGACGAGATTCAGATTGACAAGAGAGAGCAGGGAGAGAGGAAGAAGGAGTGCACGGTGGGAGACAGTGGGCAGGCTCGCGACAGTTAACCAGCACTAGACACTCTCTCGTATGTGATAGAGTTAACATTGACAATAAACCTGCAAGCAACTCATATTTCATCTTTAACTCTTCCCATCATTGACAACAAGTGAACTGAGGTTATATCTACAACTCCACAAATTATAGACCTACAACTGCCTTGGCTGTGGCTACAACAGCAGTGCTGACCCTCCTAGGGTCTAGGTCGGGTAAGGACGATGGTAGAGTACGTCCTGGGGCCTTGGTTGGTTTGGGAGGCGAGGTAATGCTCATCGAAGATTTAGTCTCCCTGCGCTATGATCTTGCGCCCCTGGCCGACGTAGCCATCGCCCTGCCTGCCTTCGTGCACCAGCTCCACAAAATCAAGACCCACCTCAAAGCCCTCATGGGGAAACACAACCCAAATCAGTATTTATATCATCTTTTCCTCCCACTCTCCTGGCAGTTGCAATACATTACTGCCAAATTCACTGAGCTCAATGACACATTTTCCACTCAGACACCCATAGGTCGTCGTTCTTGTGTGAAACGAGGTCTCTTTGACCTCGGAGGTGAGATTCTAAGTGGCCTGTTTGGCGTCGCTACAGCCCGTGACCTTTCTGGCTTCAAATCTGACTTAACTCATTTAGCTTCAGCCCTGGATTCTCAATGTCGAGTCATCAAGGTCCAACACACTATGTTACAGAAGATTACAGCCCACCTAAATGAAGTAACTTACACTCTGAACAACTTCACCGACATCTTCAAACGACACCTCTCAAATCTCAACATTATTTCTCAGTTCTTCTATCTCAGACTCAACATGGATAATCTCCAACTAGCCATTGACTCTCTACTCTCTCAGGTCACTACCTTGGTTCGTATCCTAGTCGATGCTATTAATGGATGTGTCACTGCAGACTTAGTACCTATTTCAGCTCTCCGCTCTGTATTAGAATGGGCTCACTCTACTTTTGGTTTATCCCCAGTACTCCCCTACTCCTCTCTCGTTCTTGAGGCCACTGTTCTAACCAAATACGTTGTCGTCCATATCCCTCTACATTCTGCCATCACCTTCAACCTTTTCCACATCATTCCCTTCCCCTTCCGATACAACAGCTCGTTATTGCAAGTCTGTTCCTTCAGAATATTTCCTCCTCTCACATGACCATCTTTCAGTTGCCTTCCTTTCTACCACAGACCTCCAGATATGTTCCTCCCTCACCCCTACATCTCGTCTCTGTGCTGCCTACCTTTTCACTATCTTCCCTAGCAGCGCTACACCCTGTGAGTCTGCTTTAGTTCGCAACAATTCCATATACTCGGCCTGTTCCTTTGTTCCAGCTCCTGTACTCCCAGTCCACCATGCTCACCTCAACCACGTCCAGTACTTCTTCTTTACTGTTCCCATCTCTGTCACCATCATGTGTCCTGGTACTTCAGTCCGCTCCGTACCTGCTAGTGGTCTCTACAAAGCACTGGACTATTGTACCATCAAATCAGAGTCAGTCATCACTTATGCCACTTGCTATCACCAATCAGTCCTATGCCATCTTCCAACCATTTGACATGCCTTCCAACCTGCTCTCTGCTAACATTACCATCGCCTCCCCTAACATGCATATGCTAACATTCCTCAACGATAGTGACTTCCTTATGGATCAATTTTCTCTGGCCTTCCACCATTCATGGGTTCATCCAACAGTTGTGTTTCCCCCCTGTGGTTATCTCTTTCATAGGTTTTCTCATCATCATTTGTGCAGTGCACTGTTGTGTCCGGAAAATGGAACACAGACTGCAGGAAATCAGAGTCGCAACTGGCAGAGTACGCCCTCCACAAGACGTTGAAACTACCCGTACTTAGTGCCCTCGCATACAGTGACTACCAGTGCCATCTGATAACTAACAAACTATGGACAGAAAAAGTACCACCAGGAAATGTTGGCATATCTCTGATACAGTAATGTGTGACCTATAGAAACTAACAGAAAAAAAAAAAAAATGGAAAGACATGTGTACCCTATTTCACAAGAGTTATCTGCTTATATAGCTATAAGAACCTGGATCCTCCTTGTGTATCATATATCAACATGACTCCTTGTGTATCATATATCAACATGACTCCTTGTGTATCATATATCAACATTACTCCTTGTGTATCATATATCAACATACCTTCCATTGTAACAATGTATATCCCTAGCTTACATCCCCTTGACATGGCCATGTCCTCCCTCCAACCCCTGTATCATAATTCAACCCTCCCACCCCTGTATCATAATCCCTACCTCTGACCCCTGTATCATAATTACTCCCTCCCATCCCCTGTACCATTATCCCTCTCTCCTTCCCCTGTATCATACTTCCCACATGTACAAACCTCCCACCTAACTTAGTCATATGAACCACCCCATATACCTCCTCTCTAGTGTCAGGAGACACCATCTCAGCTACCTGGGGTAGTATTGTACCATTCCCGTTATATGTATGTATCGTCCCTGTTATTTGTATGTATATATGCCCCCTCCCCTCACTAAAACTGCTGACCTAATCAGCCGCTCCCAAGCTCAAATACCAACCAATACCATATGTCCCGGCAGTTCAGGGCTAACTTTCATACGGGCAACTTTCTGTCCCCGTGCTCCACAGTCTATCTATCTCGACGATGCCAATCGTCCAAAATTTACCGTTGAGGACTCAACTTGGTCTGTTTATGATTTCCTCAGAGAGGTCGAAACCGACATCCACAATCAGGACAGGAGAGCCGACGCTAGAGAGTAGAGAATTAAGAAGAATCAAGTTCAGGAACACGAGAGCAAGATAGGTCGTCGCATACATATACACAACAGCCATTTTTGGCTTTGAAATGAGTATAGAGAAAGTAGGAGGATACAGAAAAGGGTTTGCTGTCAGTTCCCTCAGACAGCTGTGTGTCCGTTAAGAAGAGAAGGTGAGGTTTAGAGGAGGAGAGGTGGTGTTCCACAGAAAGAAAATTTGAGGAAAGGCTGCAAATGTTGCAGAAATGAAGAAGAAGTGAGTCAGACAGTGGTTCTAGGCATGAGTCATCACCAGGAGAGGGGTGGATGATGGGGGCATTTGTGGCCCCCCCCCCCGCGGTCTCCGAGGCATTGTTTGATGACACCATTTTCCTTAATTTTGAGAAGGTAGTGTAGTATGTACTGTGCAGGTAGTTTGGTGGTGACAGTTAGAGAAACTTGTATTGGAGAGCATGCTAGCCTACTTTCCATGTAACTGAAACACTGGATAAGTTCAGCAAAGGCAGATGGTCGGGAACTAGTCCCGAGGGCTGATGAAACGAGAGCTCCAGCTATCCCTGTCATCAGCTTTCCATCCACCTCTGGAGTACTGCCCTATTCGACTGGTGCTACAGTTTACTCCATATCCCCACCCCCCATTCCATAGGGAGTTTGGTAGGTTTCATTGTTTGCACAGTGTAGCTGATCTCTCAGAGTTTATATACACATCATTTCATTTCATTTTGTTTATAAACGCTCCAACATGCTTGCATGCATCGGGCTTGGTCACCTAATGGTAGCTCTCCATGCTGCTTGATATTTGGTAGCCTCCCCATTCAGTCCATTATTGCTGTGTGACCTCATCCCTATTCTTTTTTTATCTGCCTCTCGCAACCCCACCCTAGCATTCACATTTTGCACTTTCTGCACTTAGTTGTCATTCCTCATGCACTCTGTGTGCCCAGATCATCTCAGTCTGTCCCTTTCATCACAGCACCAATACACTCCAATCTTCCATT
>JAGKTI010003029.1:31585-61020 GCA_018397915.1 Birgus latro | reverse complement strand
AAAGGTATGTTGCCCCACGGTCTATCCAATCACGAAATTCACGGTGAAAGTGATTCCTGAGGTGGAGGACAAAGAAATAAAGAAGCTAGAGCAAGAAACAAACAGAAGTGATGAGGTGGTAATGTCGTAAAGGAAGGTGCCATATGTGGATGTGTTTGGTGGCTGAACAATGCTTCTATTGCTTATATAAATATGTGAAAACCAATATAGTCTTGTACTACACATAAATTCGTACCAAATACATAAATAAATACGTAATTTAACCAGCCAAGTCCCACCGACGTACGATGCACGTCGCTACTTTTTTCCGTGGACAGACCCAAAGACGAGCATCGTACTTCACGCAATTGCAAGGCCCACTGTGTGCACATTTTTCAACATTCGCGGGTGATTTTTGGTAGGCATATGTGGGAGACCTTCCTCTACCTGCAGTCAAGCAGGGATACTGCCTGGCCCCACCTAGCCCCCCCTTCCCCCCTCCCCCCCACACTGGGCAATTCACAGGTTAGCAGTAACCTAGCCAGTAAAGGTATGTTTCCCCTCGGTCTCTCCAATGACGAAATTCATGGTCAAAGTGATTCCTGAGGTAGAGGACAAAGAAACAAAGAAGCTAGAGGGAGAAACAAACAGAAGTGATGAGGTGGTAATGTCGTAAAGGAAGGTGCCATATACTGGGGTTTTGGGTGAGCGAATAATATTTATAAACGCCTATGTTATTGTGTGAAAACCAATATAGACTTGTACTACACATAAATTTGTACCAAATAAATAAAATAAGTACGTAATTTAAGGTGACTTGAATTAGTTAACCCTTCCATAGTGCGTTCTCTTTAGCCAGGTACCCTGAAAAAGAAGGAAAACGTAAGGTTGAGTGACACCTGTATCAAAAAATTTTACCTCAAGATCACGATTTCTCTATGAATTTTCGATGTTTCTCACCAAAAGCGATGGTTTCAGCCAACAACAAAAAGAAAACGGTCGGGACCTGGGGGTTGGCTGGGTAAAAAACCGGTCGGGACTGAACGGGTTAAAGTGGCTTGAATTAGTTAACCCTTCCATAGTTCGTTTTCTTTAGCCAGGTGCCCTGAGAAAGAGGGAAAATATAAGGCTGACTCATTACCTGTAGCATCATTTATAGCCTCAGGAAGGCGATTTCTCTATGAATTTTCGAAGTTTCTCACCAAAAGCGAAGGTTTGAGCCCCCCCCCCCAAAAAAAAAATCCGAAATGCTCGGGACTGGGTGGTATCGGAGGTCGGAAATCGGTCAGGACGTGACGAGTTAAAGAATAGATTCAAAAACTTAACACAGACAGGATGTTTGTACCCTAACTGAGCGATGGTTTGAAAGCTGGAAATGATCACTGATCTATGTACAAGTTAGGTGACAAAGATGATACCGTTTACCAAGGCAGCGTATAAACACAGAAGCACGGTTCTTGAGGACAATTGGATAGACCCCATCGGGCTCACGTGCCTTGATAGTAGTAATGCCAGTGACGGCAGAAAACACAACAACTGATTAAATCTTAATGTCAGCCACGAAGAAGTGATCGAGGAACACCTCCAGAATCGTCTAAATTGAAAACAGAGGTGGAAGTCTGAGCAAAGAATTCTGCTTTTTCATTAAAAGATAAAGTTACAGAGTCATCAGAATGGAAAAGAGGAAAGAATGATCAGTTAAGCTGTCAGAATGGTTTTTGGTAAGCACCAGAAAGAGATGGAAGAAGCTGAGTTAGTTCAACTGAAATTATATTTATCAGAGTGAAGGACAGACTAAATACAATTTCAGCTTGCAACATAAGAAAGGTGAGATTTAGGGATGTGTTGGCCCCAGCACCTTTTGAAGGACCTCTCCTTGCTTTGGACAGCATTAGAACAAGCAGGATAAGAGAAAGGAAAGTATGTTTCCATCCCTAGGAGTATAACCTCTGCAATGCCTGATGCACACTTAGATGTGGAAGCTAGAATCATTCCAGGGAAAATCAAAGAAGTACTGCCTTGCTGAGGTGATAAGGCAGGTTAAGGTGATAAGGCTCCAATCAGAGGACCCCAATGGAAAGAATCCCGTTAGCGTGGTCGTAGATACTTCTAGGGAAATAGGAAAGTCGATTATGGATCATTAATCACAGCCAAAATAAAGTCGTAAGACGTAGTATCAACGAAGTGAGTTACAGCACTCTTGGGTCACGGAGTTTTATTGCACAGTTGTATTGAATAGTGATTTACACCGTAACTTAGTGTGATGGCCAGTCTCCTAACGATCCTAGTGTCGAGCCTTCTTTCTCTAGTTCCCTCCCTTTTTCTCCTGCCTCTGCCCTGATTGTGTTCTCGAGCATTATCTAACCCCTTCTGATCTGAAGGGAAGCTCTCTGACATTATATACAGATTGGAGAGGATGTTTGGTGAGGCAGTAGTGTCTGAAAGATATCCTGTTCACGTGGACTTCCACGTTTGAATACATCATGAAATTCTTGGTTTGTCTTGACTACGAGGATGTTAAGGATTCTTGATGGTCTGCGACAACAAGATGGTGTATAGACATTATGTGAATTGACATTCCTAGTGAGAAACTGTATAAGTCTCCATCAGACACTACATCCTATACATTGTGTTTATGAGATATATGTTATAATGTCTACATATCGCTCGGTCACGCCCACTGTCATACCAACAACAGGAAATATTGTCATAATATATTAATACACTTCATAATTATACACATTACAATGAACTATAAGCTAATTAAGTGAGATACATAATATTGTAAAAGTAACATAACTGTATGAACACTGTATCCTAATTGCAGTTACACTGTCTAATGAAACTGTAGTAACATCATTTTAATACAACTGTTACTCAAGTGTGACTAACATAACATTGTGCTAATGTACCTGTTACATAACTGTTGGCCATAAAATCATTGTTATATCTTGTTAATGCGGCTGTTACATAATCGTGTTGGCCATAACATTATAGTTACATCTTGTTAATGCAACTGTTACATAATTGTGTATGTTATAAAATTATAGTTACATCCTGGATATTAATGCAACTGTTACATAATTGTGTTGGCCATAAAACTGTAATTACATAAATGCAGCAACTGTAACATAATAGCAGTAATGAAAGCATTTGTAGTTAAATAATTGTAGAAATTTTAACATAACTGCAGTAATGGAAGCGTTTGTAGTTACATAATTGTTGCAAATGTAACATAACTGCAGGAATCACAAGTGTGGTGACTGTAGCTATATAACTGATACATATGTATATAATTTATACAATAATTGCAATACAGTCATATCATGAATCAGCCATACCTGATGTACTTGTTTATTTGAGACACCATGGGTGTATTGGCTTGATTACGTTGCACAGTTTATTTGACACACCATGGGTGTATTGGCTTAATTACGTTGCACAGTTTATTTCAGACACCATGGGTGTATTGGCTTAATTACACGGCACATTTTATTTGAGACACCATGGGTGTATTGGCTTAAGTGATGTCATGCTCCAAACTGTGCTAAATTAAGTGATGTTCTAATAGTGTTGAGAATGTATGAGGAAAAAAATGGTGTCCAAATAACAGAATACATCCAAGTCAGTACATTCAAGAGACTCTGCTAATACAACGTAAACATCATCTGGGTGTCGTCATTATCACCAGTTGGGTAGCAGGGAGATACAAATTTGTAAGAAAAACTATCTTTCTAAGTAAGAATTATCTTTCTGCAAGGTGATTACTATCTTTGCAATATGGAAGGCGCTAAGAGAAGGGATAAAGGTAGAAAAAAGATAATGATTTCTGTCCAGAACTGGTTGAAATGGAAATGTATACTAAATTGGTAGAGAAAGTGAATAAACTAGAGAAAACTTTTCAAAGGGAAATAAATGATATTAAGAAGGAACTAAGAATGCAGAATGAAGAAAATGGAAAATTACTAAAGGAATTTAACAAAAAAGACACAACTATAGACGAGCTGTCAGTTGAGGTTGTTTCACTGAGAAAGAAGGCTAGTGAAATGGCGAGTACAGTTGTCAACCATGAGACTAATTTTGAGGAGTTCAGAAATAACAAAATTAGGCAGGCAAGCAGTCTCATACACCAAAGCAGTGATACTGAAGAGAAGATAACCAAGGTAAACGAAATGATGAGAAATTACAAAGATGAAGTACAAACTTCGTAAGGAAAGTAAGGGAAGAGAAACAAAAGTTGAAAAAAGCATTCGAATGGATGAGAAAGAAATAAAAAAAAATGGTCAAAGAATCAGCAGATATCAACAAAATTCTAGTAATCACCCGGATAAAAAAAATAACAATTAAAAAAAACAAACTCGAGAGATAAAAGGGAGATGGTGAGCTTTGTGAACATATTGAAGAAGTATCAGAGGATATCTGTGATCAAGATGTTGGGGAACACAAAAGGCTCGGGAAATATGAGAGAAGTAAGTCAAGGCCCCTGAAAGTATCCATCCAGGTGTGAACACTGCAGGGGCAATATTGCAAAATGGTAATAAACTAATGGAAAAGACGAATTTTAAAAAGTATGGATAAAAAGATGCCTAAGTCAGGAAGAACGGGGATCACTAAAGAAAAAGGAAGAAACAAAAACAAGAAATTAAAGATCAGAGGAAGAGAGGAGCATTTTTTTTTTTTACAAAGTAGTGGGATTACAAGTAAGAAAATGGTACATAAACAACAGAGACCAAGAAAAAGGACAGTAGTAGACAAAAATGTCAAATATGTAAATAAAATTATTAAGATGTTGGACTCAAATGTAGAAGGAGTGGTACCCAAATTATTAGAGATTAGAGACTATACCAAAGAAACAACACCATATTATCTGCCTAACTGAAACAAAATTAATCCTAAGGATATCAAACGACACCCTAAGCTGTGCAGATTACAATATATGGAGAAGAGATAGAAAAAAAAAAGAGTTCTTGTATTAACAAAGAAAAATCTACAAGGCAAAAAGATACTAGATACAGCCTCACAATTAGAACTGATTGCAGTATAGATTGACACATATGAAGGGAAAATAATTGATGCAAATTTATACATGAAGCCCAAAACAGACACATGGGAAAAAGGTGAATATGAAGACTTGGCAGAAAGTACAATTCAGAGTTTAAGAGCCCTACTAAATAGAATGGAAGAGAAGTATGAAAGAATAATATTAACTGGAGATTTTCATACAAATATCAATTGGAAAACTCTCTATTTAAGAAGCTGTGAAAACTGTTGAGATCAAAAGTTTCTAGATCTTGTACAGGAGTTTTTCTTAAAACAACAAGTAAAGGAAAACACGAGAAGAAGGGTATTTGATGATGCATCATTACTAGATCTTTTATTTACAAGGCAAGATCATGATATCGACAACATAACTATCACCCTCCATTCAGCAAAAGCGACCATGTAGTATTAAATTTCAACTTCAGGATTGCAAATGGTATACTTAGCAGTCATGAAAGTTACATAAAGAGTCTAAACTACAAAAAAGGGCAACTACCATTGCCTACAGGAGTACTTCTTAGAAATAGAATGGGAAAAGGAGCTTAGAGGACGAGATTTAACCCGCCCCGTCCAGACCGTTTTTTTACTCAGCCTATCCCCAGATCCCGACCGATTTTCGACTTTTTGTTTTTTGGCTGAAACCTTCGCTTTTGGTGAGAAACATCGAAAATTCATAGAGAAATCGCGATCCTGAGGTAAAAAAATGTTGATACAGATACCTGGCTAAAGAAAACGAACTATGGAACGGTTAACTAATTCAAGCCACTTTAAATTACATATTTATTTCATTTATTTGGTACGAATTTATGTGTACAGTAGTACAAATCTATATTGGTCTTCACACAGTAATATAGGCATTTATAAGCAATGTTCACTTACCCAAAACCCCAGTATATGGCACCTTCCTTTACGACATTACCATCTCATCACTTCTGTTTGTTTCTACCTCTAGCTTCTTTGTTTCTTTGTCCTCCACCTCAGGAATCACTTTCACCATGAATTTCGTCATTGGAGAGACCTTGGGGCAACATACCTTTACTGGCTAGGTTACTGCTAACAGGTGAATTGCCCAATGTGGGGGGGAGGGGGGTTGGGGGAGTTAGGTGGGTCCAGGCAGCATCCCCGCTTGACAGCAGGTAGAGGAAGGTCTCCCACATATGCCTACCAAAAAAATGTTTACATTTACATTTGAGGGAGAATTAAACATTATAACTTGACTTACTGAACTTTTATTGAGGGTACTCCTTAAATGTAGTATTTGGTCATGTTGCCTTTCTGTTTCAATACCTTCTTCAGTCGTTTTGGCATTGATTCAGTGAGTTTGGTAGTAAAGTAGGAGACATCCATGTTGACCCACAGCTGTTTCAGTTCCTCCTGCAGGTCCTTGATGTTGCTGGGTCTGGTCTCTTGCACCTTGGTTTTCATGATGTTCCAAGCGTTTTCAATGGGGTTTAGGTCAGGGGAGTTACCTGGCCACTCTAACACAGCTATTCCATTGTCAGTGAGGAACTTTTGCACTGCTTTTGACCTGTGGCAAGGGGCACCATCATGCATAAAATAATTGCACTCATGGATTTCCCAATGCAATAGGAAATGTTGCCTCAACACATCAATATAATTACTTCCCTTCATCGTCACATTCTTTGGAAGAAAGTACAGACCTCCCCTGCCCTTATTTCCACTAAATGCACCCCAAACCATCACACTATCTGGATGTTTCACTGTTTTCACAGTGTATTTTGGGTCATAGCGTGACACAGCACGGGGCCGACGCAGGATCTTTGAGGATCCCCTTACCAGCCTGAAGGTGCCTTCTTCACTGAACATCACTTAATTCCAGTCCTCTTATGCCCAGTGCTGATATTTCTTGCAGAAATTAATCCTTTTCTCCTTCATAGCCTGAGTGAGTAAAGGCTTCCTAGCAGCACGCCGAGCTGGTAAATCGAGGTCCTTTTGGAGATGATGCTGTATGGTCCTGATTGACACGTCCTTCAGGAGGTCTGGGTGCTTCTTTTTCAGTGCAGAAGCTGTTACAGCAGGGTCAGTCAACACTTCATGCTTGAGAATCCTGTTTGTCCTCGGCAGAGTCTTCCGTGGTGCACCAGACCCAGGTTTCCTCCGTGATATTGCACCGGATGGTAGTGCAGCTGCTGTACGTTTCAGGTTGTAAACTGCTTGTCTGGATACCTTCACATCTGCAGCTACATTTATCACAGACATCCCCTGTTCTAACAGGGTTAAACAACGGGTCTTCTCCTGTACTGTCAGCTTGTTTCGACCCACTGTGTTCAGTCAATGCAGAGTTACAAGCTCTCAAACTGGGCCCAGGAGTGAAAAAATGCTGCTGGATGATAGACATATAAAACAACCTCTCTCAGTCAGAGCCACTGGCGCGAACCGAGTTGCTGGACGGTGGACAGAAGCTAGGCCTAGAGACTCACGTCATACCAAGCCCCTCCCACTGATTGTTGCCGGGCAATACAAGTAAAATCTTTACACAAAATGTCATTTTAACTTTTTTTTGCGCCAAATATATAAACGTTTTTTTTTGCAGCCACTATATGCCATAAACAAAAAAATACTCTCCAAGTCATGAGCAAGCTGCTGTAGGCATTCGCCTCGAACCTGCACACGGCTTCGGAATCTTGCTCTGTAAACCTCAGTCTGGTACATGGTTCCATATCTGTGCTCCAGCACTTCTACTAGGGACTGAAAACTGTTCTTCTCCATCACTGACATCTGGCCCAGAATTTCCACTGAGGCAACCTTAAGGCTAGTAGGAAGCTGCATAGCCCTCTGCCTATCATCCCAATCATTCTGATCAGCAAGCAACTCGAAGTGTGCACGGTAAGGTTCCCAAGATACTCTACCATCAAATTCCTGAGGTTTCTTTTTAACCCTCTGAGATTTTCAGCCCTCCGCCAATTGTGTCTGTACCACAATCAGCTATGGGCACATAGAGCATGGCATCGCGGAGCGATATTTGTACTTAATCGGCCACTGTACACTAACTTTTTAGGGTAGACTAATGAATGTAGTACCGTTTTAAAGATGAAATGTTGCTCTTTACCGCAGTATGGTTGAAAAAGGTAAATACGATACCTAAAAGGCCAATAGGACGAGTGCAAGTTAGCCGAAAAGGAAAAATCGCACACCCTTCCGTAGAAAAATATTTGTAAAAAAAAAATAGTTACGTGAAATTTGTTAGCTCCCTGTCAATCTGTAGTAAATTCCCTTTCTATTGATATATAGGTTACGGCAATTTATATTAGTTTTCACAGAGAACAGCGGAAGCTCTCGCCGTCACGCTGGCAAATATCCAGGCTGGTAATACTGATATTATTCATGTTCAAAACGTATTTATTATGCATATCTATTTGATGTAGTCGTCACTGTAAAAACAAATAGCTGGGAAAGGATAAGCAAGATAGTGTATGTGGACCAAGGCCAGATAGGAGATGGAAAACATGCAAAAAATATATATTGTTTTGTATAACTCGAATTCGAGTCATCAGAATCTCAACAGATGGATATATATAGATGACTCGAAAATGCATCGTCGGAATCTCTAAAGGTTAATTGGACCCCCATTATAGCCATGTACTTCACTGGTTTGGGGACCCAAGACTGGGGCATCATAATTAAGTCCAGGACTTAAATCTCCTTCATTCTGATTATTCAACCCTGTAATGGTACCTTTAGATGCTGGGGACCCAAAAAGATGCACAATACAGTGTCCATTCTTTTCATATACTCCCTGCACACTAACCTGAGGCTCAGCAGTACAATATTTCTTTATAGCCTCAATTTTCTCACAAATTATTTTTACATTGTCGACTACATGCTTCAGTTGGCTGTCTACATGCTGTCTCTACTCCCTCACTACTCCCTCACTAATCTTCAGCTGGTTGTCAACATTTTGTCTGCACTTGTCACTATTCCTTCAAAATTTTCAGCTAGTCGTCTACATGCTTCACCTGATCGTCTAGATGCTGTCTGAACTCCATCACGTTATTGCTTACCTCACACTTCTGCTGCTGTAGCTCAACATATACTTCCTACTTCAACTGCTACTACTCTGCCCTCATTTCCCCCATGAAAGCATCCAGCTGTCCTTGCATCATCAGTTGTAATTACCTCTGTTGCTCCTGTAATGCCTCCTGAAGCTGTTCATATCGTTCTTTCTGTTCGTCATTCTGTGCCTGCAAGTGTTCTTCAAGTTTTTTCTGTCCTTCATTCTGTGCTTGTACGTGGACATTTTGTGCTTGCAATAGTTTCATGACTGCAGCCATTGACACCTCGTCCTCCTGCTTAGCTCAGGATCTTGTCTGCACGCCCCGTTGCTCCATGTCGAAGACTAGACTTACTGCAGCACTTGAATGATCCACACTCTTGACATCAGTGTTACATCCCCATCTCACACTGCCACAGACTCCAACAGCAGTAGTTCAGTATAGGAAGGACGTTGCCCAGTGAGTTGTTTTTCCTATGGTCAGCCTTTCTGTGCACAGCGCACAAGATCAGCTGAGGCAAAAATAAACACTAGCTTCTTAAGTTCACTGCCTTTATTTTCCAGATAATTACACTTAATGCTTTCAAACTTCTCACTATTTTCACAAGCACCGAAGATACACAACCTGCAGCAACACTTCACTGATTGACAATGACACTTCACTGTTTTCCACTGTTACCGATGATATACAAACTACACTGCACTGACACTGCACTGGACTCAAACTGAACTGAAAACTGACTGAAACTGCTCTAGTCTCATCCCTATCCTTATATAATCTTCCTGTATTCTAGAGTGTTCTACACATCTCCACAGTTCTCATGCATTCTTGACATTCTTGAGGGTGCAATGGTTACAACAATTACCAACTCTGAGACATCCATAAAATTCCGGAGTTTTCTTACATTTCATAACACTGTAAATTATTAAGCACACAATCTATCTATCCATTGCCAAATGCCTTAACCCCTTAATCGCGGGATTGTCGGAGGCGCGCCGTGCCCGTCCCGTGGGGCAAATCCATGCTCCAACTGACTTTTTAAAAACATTTGCCAATAATCTGTTATTAGTCCTAGAATATTATAATTATATATGCATATGGCACATACCTTCAGCTTTCTCCTGGGATGTTTTTTTAAGCACTCGTCGACTATCGTAGGACTTGTGAAGACTTCTGAAGTTGGGTAACTAAGTCTCCACTTTGCACTTCCCGACATCCCATAATATGAATACCACTGCCTGATATTATCACTAGAAACACTATTCAATGATTTCCAAGTAGTTTGGAATCCATGCCCCCCAAAAATAAAAACTGTGAATGCAATGTACAATACGAGCACATATGAGCCTCCAACTCGTGCTAATTCGCCGCTCATATTTTGTCATTTCTTATTCATATACATACTCACACTTTATTATTTCTAGTACTTTATCACACTTATATACATCTACAGTCCTTTACCGCTTCCCACACGATTTTTAGTAGGGGTAGAGGTCACAGGGCCTTTTATAATGGGCGCAAAAGTGGCAGAAATGGAGGGGCGCGACTGCAACGTGGTTCCATCTTGAATGACGACGGTGAACTGAATGATACGTATCTCGGTAGCCAAGAGTTGAAAATGTCTGCTGCTAATGTATATGCTAAGGAATAAGTCGTAGGAAATCTAGACAATACCTAATAAATTAGGTAGTTCCAGGTGAATATAAATATCACTCAGGCTTCTCCCTTCCTTTCTTATATACAATTATATTACGAGAATAGCTCATACGGCATATTTCACGCGAAAAAAAGCAGGGGAAATTAGCGAACGAGTGCAGGTTGGATGTTGCCAAGTGATAATTAGCCAATTCCAGGTGTATGGCACTATTAATTACCTTATTTTTTAATATATATTATTTTGTATAAGAATAAGGCATAGGGCTCATTTCAATGGATGAAATAAGTGGAAAAATCTGGGAAGATTTGCATAGCGCAGAGCGGCTGAGCAGACGACACATGAGGGTAATGGAGGGGAGGTAGGGAGGGGATTCTAGAATGGGGGAAAATGGCTAAATTGTCAACAATGGATGGGAGTACTGATGACATTAGCATTTCTGACTATTGATGGACATTGGGAGTGCTGAGAGATGATTCAAGTCACCACCTGAAAGCCCGGGCGAATTCAAAACAACAGAAAAGTGACGCCCCACAGTATGATCCATTGCACCCGACCGTCACGAAAGTGACAACCCACGGTTAAGGGGTTAAGCAAAGTACAACAGTATGGAAAGTATTTAGAAAAGAGCTAACAGTGTATAACCAACAAGGACTATTACTAGGAAACACTATAGAAACAAACACATACTTAATAAAAGACATCCAACAAAGAGACAGAAAACATCTCCATCTAGTAGCCTTTATCTAGACAATACTTGTTTGCTCCACAACTGAAATATCAAAGTAGTCATATATTCTTATATCAACATGTGTTTATGCTACAACTACTATCTCAATTATATATATATATATCCATATACGTAAGTATGTCTCCATAATGTATTTAATTTCCATAATACTAGATGTCTTCCCTTAGACATGGCCATGTCCCTTCCTCCAACCCTTATAGTGTGACTGTACCTTATATAGACACCCCACCTACCATAGTAATATAGACAATCCCCCATATAGCTCGTCTCTAGTGTCAGGAGACACCATCTCAGTTACCCGGGGGAGTATTGTACCCCCACTGTATATCACCACATTGTACCCCCCCCCCTCACTGTATATCCCCACTGCTAGATCTTAAAAATGATGATTTAACTTGCCTCTCACGCCTCACTCCAGCAGATGTGTTCAGTTAGAAGGGAGCCGGCTTGAGTTTCACACTGTGAACACTGCTACTCTAATAAAGTCCTTAAAACAACTACACCAGAACTGTATAATCATACCAATGTGACTGTGCTATGTTACTAATTAAGGAGGGAAGTGACTAGCGGAGGTCCACAGGGCTCAGTGCTGGCACCAGTTATGTTTTTAGTATATATAAATGATACAGACAGGAACTCTGGAAATGGAACTATCTAAATATGCTGGCTGATGATGCAAAAATACAAGGGAGAATTACAATCACAAACTCTTGGAGAGAGCTACAAGAAGAACTAAAAAAGCTTCATGAATGGAGCAATAGATTGCAAAAGTAATTCAATGTGGAAAATGCCATGTAATTAAGTTTGGTAAAAGTGGAAATAGATCAGAATGGGATAATAAGCTAGGAAGTTCAACCCTACAAACATAAGAAAAGGACCTAAGAGTGATTATCAGTAACAGACTATCTCCGGCTGACCACATAAAAGAGAAGGTACGAAACATGCTCACACTGCATCCTAATATGAGAATAGCATTCACATATATAAATGAAGACATGCTGAGAAAGATAATAACATCATTCATCAGACCAACCCTGGAATATGCATCAGTGGTCTGGAATCCTCATATAAAACTGCACATAGATAAGATTGAAAAAGTACAAAGGGCTACTACAATATGGGTACCAAGCTTAAAGGATCTAAAAAATGAAGAAAGACTAGAAAAACTGAATGTACCATCATTATAAGAGAGAAGGAAAAAAGGAGACAATATTATGCTTTATAAATGCATCTCAAGGAAAGAGAAAATAGATATCAATGGGTATATAACCTATGGGGAGACATCAGGAAGAGGACACTGCAAAAAACTGCATCAAATGAGAAGTGACAAAGACGTTCGGAAATTCAGTTTCCCAAATAGGGCAAATGATCAAAGGAATGCCAAACCGAATGAAATAGTGTGTGCCAAAACTATTCATAAATTTAAGGATATGAATGATAAAAAATGGTTTAATATACTGGACAATACGAGCTTGACACATTCCAGTAAAGATACAATTAGGTAAGAACACACACACACACACACACACACACACACACACACACACACACACACACACACACACCCAGCATATATCCAATCTTACAGTCACAAGCAACGAAGAAAGTGATGCATAAGTGGTGACGTTTGGGTGATGTGTATTGGATAAATGCCAGTCACCCCAAGAACAATACATACGACGGAACAATACAAAGGCAAAAAAATGCTGGAAGATCCTTTTAGCACTGCCAGAACTGGGCAAATTTTGCACACCCTACCATTGGGTGAGGGTCCCATGTTGGGGGAAAAGTGCAGGAACCATAGTATGGCAAGGTACTCTGTAATGTACCATGTACCTCCCAAAGAGAGGTGTGGCTATGAGGTCGTCCATGATCCAGTTGTTCTATATGGCTTGCTTTTTTATGTGTGCCTTCAATATGGTCAGAGGTAACCAAACGTAAAATTCACTGACTTCAGCAGGATACCATTCCGTCATGTTGGCTCTTGCCATGGGAAGGGAGGTCAAGCCATTGTAGTGAGATTTCCTGGTGATACTGATCTTGTGCCCAGCTATTCCATCATGGACGATGAAAAAATGCCGTGAAAATTCCATGATGCACGAGTTGCATGTGCCCAGAGAATCTGCTCACATACCTGCCTGAGGATCATCATATGCAGCCTCTGCAGGCTGAAACCCGTTCCCCTCTTTTCACACAATAATTTTGATTGTCCCCAAACTTGGCTTGTGGGAACTGGGGCAGTGGGCACATACACCACGTACACAACTCCCACAGAAATGCGTAAATTTATGTTATTATCTAGGAATCCATATTCCTCTTTGTAATTTAAGTGTACTGTCATTTGTGTCGAGTTTCCATTGCCTCATGAGAGAGGATAGATTCTCTTTCTTTACTAATTTTGCATTTGTGTGGCATTTAACCCGAGGTGTCCCGTCGACATATGGGTACGTCGCAACGTTTTGTCACAGCTAGACCCATCGACGTACCTGTATGTTACACAATTGCAAGGTCAGTCATTTGCACAATTTTCAAGTTTCATGGGAGATTTTTGGTAGGCATATGTGGGAGACCTTCCTCTACCTGCTGTCAAGTGAGGATACTGCCTGGCCCCACCTGAGCCCCCCTTCCCCCCTCCCCCCCACATTCAGCAATTCACCTGTCAGCAGTGACCTGGCAAGTAAAGACATGTCGCCCCACGGTCTCTCCAATGACGAAATTCACGGTGAAAGTGATTCCTGAGGTGGAGGACAAAGAAATAAAGAAGCTAGAGCAAGAAACAAACAGAAGTGATGAGGTGGTAATGTCGTAAAGGAATGTGTCATATGTGCATGTGTTTGGTGACTGAACATTGCTTCTATTGCCTATATAAATGTGTGAAAACCAATATAGTCTTATACTACACATAAATTTGTACCAAATAAATAAATACATAACTCAAAGTGGCTTGAAGTAGTTTACCCTCTCATAGTTCGTTTTCTTTGAGGCCAGATACCCTGAGTGAGAACGAAAGGTAAGGCTGACTCATCACCTGTAGCACTATTTATAGGCACAGGAGGGCGATTTTTCTATGAATTCTCAATGTTTCTTACCAAAAGCGAAGGTTTGAGCAAAAAAATAAAAAAAATCCCGAAATTGCTCGGGACTGGTGGGTATTGGAGGTAGAAAATCAGTTGGGACGTGATGGGTTAACCCCTCTAAGTTGCACCGGGGCATCACTTATCAACAGCGGATATTGGTGAGCCGATATTTCTGCAACTTTCGCGCTCCATTGCAAGACACAGAATAGGTGTAGGAAGTTGGGATTTGCACTGTTAGGTGTGTCTGAACTTTCCCTTCAATATGGCAAGAAAAAAAATCGATTTTCGAAACTTCAAAAAATGGCCCCCACGTCAGCCTGGGGTGCACGAAAAAATCCACCGCATCGGCCACGGCGGCGTTAAATAGCTTTAACAACGACGTATACGTAATCATAGACGAGATCTTAGCACCTTCAGAACCATAACGTCTCATAAATTTTAATCAAGAGTAACACAAAAGAATTCTTAAATTGAGTTTTGGAAGGAGTTTTCGTTGTGAAAGATTTGATGGAGGCTATATTTCACCCCTATGTTTAAAAACTCTCCAAAGATTAATAAAATCATCTAGCGGTTGTACGAGTGCCCCTTTCACCCCCCGCCCCCCCCCAACAAAAAAAAAAACGCTGTAATATTTAGATGGCTAATATACACGTACACTTTTGAGCAATAGTATCTGCCAACCCTCTAATTTTCCCAACATCCAGAAGGAAATAGTAGCCTGATTTCCACACTGAATGTAAGCCCACTGTCCAGTGCTGAGTTGGTAGTTCAAAGCTTTGATGGACTGAAGAGTGAACAATGAACAATGATATTATTACTTGGTCAATCTATATTCTCATTTTGTTTCCCGTATTATAACTTGTCCCATATTTTTTCCCTTTTGCATCTTATTTCACACAGCTAAGTGGCAGAATAACAGTTTTGTGTTTATACTTTCTTTCTATGACACTTTTCATTACCAGCAAGACATCACAGTACTGATATCTAGTCAGAGCTTGGCATTCAAGATGGGGAGGTTATCATATTAGGCCACGTTAAAGCGAACAAAGTAGATTAACTGGTCTTCTTCCCGTGAGGTTTCCTTTGTACGACTTTGTTTCGGCGAAAGAGAAACAGTGAAGAGTATATAGAACCAATGGGTGATGAGTCTACCGTAGTAAGCAATTAACTGGACAAGATTGTTTACTAGAAAACGTCCAAGGCATCGAAAAGACAGCCCTATGTGATGAACAGACTATAAGTGGAATTAACTTCTTTTTTTTCGTTCATTCTTGCTACCACCAGAAAATTTCACTCAGGAGACAATTTTCAGACTGAGTGGTTAGTCATACTTTCCTTAACGAAGGGTTACATTATAGCCTCGATTAGATAAAGCCTTACACTACAAGAGTTCTTCCGAAGACTACATAAAACTGTCCCTTCATTAGCTACAGGAAATGATAAATTACACCCTTGTATTGTCGAGGGAATATAGATAATTCATTGTCTGAAAACTGTAAATGTATTGTGCAGGTACAGCATGTTGGTTCACTTGCCGTACAGTCCTGACGGTGCCCGGGTGCTGCAAGTGGCTTCCTGGACCCCCACATCAGGTCTACGCCATCTCACACCTCCCACCCTTTTCCCGGAGAAATACACCAAGTAATGTGTACAGATTACTGGCCATTTCGGAACTGGAGGATCTTTTTTACTCTTGAAATTACTGGGCATTGCAAAACTGCAAAAATATAAGCAACGTGTAGTAAATTACTCACGAGTATAGACTGGGCTATAATAATTTTATTCTAACCTAACCTAAAGTTGTCACCTCTCCATCTCCTATGCTTAGGGTTAACAAGAGATTAACAATAGACTATGGTACTAGGCATGAGAAAGTGTTATGGAAATGAAGAAGAGCCATAGCTTTGTATTTTTCTGCATCTGAGGTATGTGAAATATGTTGCAAAAGGCTGAAAATCTAGTGCAGATTAGTGTAAAACAGGTATAACTTGTTACTTGCATTATACATGTTAAAGACAATGTAATCAAACGGAACATCAAGCGAGAAACAATTACTTAAATGAAATTAATATTAGTAATCCAGTAATAAACAGTTAAAAATTTGTCATGGAGTACCTTTACTTGCTTTGAACTATATGGAATTGCCTTTATTCCTACAGGATTATCATATGCTGAATAAAAAGTCACTTCCACCTGCAGCTTCCTTATACTCAGAATATTACATTATTTTTGGCAGTTTCCATGGTGCGACGATAAACGTGACGGCGTTTCCATATGAGCCCTACTGGCAAGAGGCCATCGAGGGCAACACCACCAGGTACTCAGGCACTGACTACAACCAGCTGGTTGCAGTTGCCCAGACTCTGAATTTTACTTTCCGTGTCCTTCCCTCACGTAACGTGAACGAGGTGAGAATTATACAGTATGCTTGTATATAGACAAAATTTTGCTGTTGCTATCTGGTGCTGTTGTTTAGTAATTAATTTGACTATAGTACATCCGAATATAATATCAGCATCGTTTGCAATATTTAGTAGCCCACTCACTTCTGTGATATGTTAGTGAATATTTAAATTGCGATCTCTACAGAAACTACATTGTTTTTTTTCACAAAACTCATGTTCAGAAATTATTCACTGCAAGGGATAGGATTTGATCTCAATTTGCCTGCTACTTGCCACATACCTAATTTCAAATCAGAAGTTATTTCTTAAGGTGGTATTCAAACTTGATTCAGCTTCAGCATATCAGTGTTCTGCAATATCATCTTAGATGAAATGTGTAATCTTACTGAAACAGCACTTTAACCTCTCCACTGCCTTCTTGTGATGATCAATGAAGATTAGTGAAACGTACAGTTCAAACTGTCGCTGGCATCGGTCTCATCAGTGCCACCTAAAACTGCATGATAAACCCCGGGGATATCCTATTTTGTGTCTTTATGAATCCCCAGTGTGTACGAGTACATAGATAATTTCACCCATAGTGCACCACTGTTTGTGAGTGACCTCGTTTTTTCTTGATCTGATATGCACCGATGCGTTTCTTTTGACTCTGCTTTGATATATATCTCATTATCTACAAGTTGTTATTACATTTATTTTCAAAAAGTGTGGTACCGAAAGTAATAATTTATGTTTCATTCTATTTATTCGCTAACTGGTAAAACTAGACAATAATAAGAAAATTGCCTTAGCTCGTCCATTATCCCTGGACAGTTTGCTGGCTTTGTCCAAGGGATAATTTTTACTCTGTAAGGGGTTCTGCTCTCTCTCTCTCTCTCTCTCTCTCTCTCTCTCTCTCTCTCTCTCTCTATTTTAAACACAGCGGAAGTAAAAGAATAAATTCCCGCCATCCCCCTGCTTCTTTGTGGCATCGTGCTTCTTGCACTTCACTGAAGCATTGCATATCCTTCCACATTTTACTGACATTTCAAAGATCATTACTCTTCTGATGTGAGTGCCTCTCTCCCTCCCCAATAACGGAAACAATAAAGCATTCGCAAAGCAGTGAACCCTAGTCCCGTTCCCTGTCCAGCTCTTTCATGCAAGAGTTACCAAGAATTCTCAGTCCTTATGTATACAACTGATCAAATAAGGAACTGTCATCATTCTGTACTTCACTCTGCCTGTAACCTCCAAACTTTTAACGCTTTCGCGCACGGATAAGTTTTATTAAGTTTCACGGCTCGCGATTTTACTCACCCACAATCGCTGCCAGGCCACCCGCGCGATGCAAATAACAGGTATTCTCGCCTTATTTTCGCAACCCAGACCTCTACATATTTCCATGAAACCCACATCATCTTATTCGCCGATGTTTGTTCTAGCTAAGCCAAAAAAGAAATAAATAAATAAATAAAAGTACATTAGGGCGCCGAGAATAAACATTTCAGAACGTTGATCTCACTTTCCACCATCGTCGTTCGAATGTTTTCCATCATACAGAAAAATGTTATGAGAAGTTTGGATAGAGAATTTTATTGGCTTTCTAATGAGGTGTATCCGGTTGTGATGCGTTTTGTTGTTTTCGAGAAAATAGCCAAAACCTAAAAGCCATAAAAAATGATTTTTGTTCAGGGAGCTGTTTTTATTAAATAACCATATGTAGAATTTCATGAGCTTTCTCAAGGGCTCCTCCGATTTTTGATGCGCCTCATAGTTTCCGGGTAAATCGTAAAAACTACAGGGTACTCACGGCCGCGGTTCACTTTCGTCATGCGCACACAATAACCGCCCACGTAACAACAACTTTTCATTAGAGAAATTACATAGTTATGTCCTGCTCATATGTAGAATTCACTGATCTTTATCATGGTTCTTACAGGAAATCAGTACGCTCAATAGTTTTCGAGTAAATGGACGACAAAGATAGAATACTCTTCCTCGCCCGCAAACAAGATAAAAACGCTCAATTTCCCTGGCTCACGAACACCTACATATTTTCGCCCATTGCGTTTTATTATTACTTTTTTTTTTTACTTAAATTGTACACGTGAAATATCATAAGCTTTTTGATAGTGCTCTCAGAAACTCGACATGACCACTAGTCTTTTTGCTAGGTACTGATACTAAAGCTGAACTTTCTTCCATCTCATATATGTATATGTAAAGAACAATACTTATTTGTGTAAAAAACATAGAAATGTGGAAATAGGTCAATATACAAATCAACAAAATATGGATAACTCACCTGTTCCAGAGGTGTTGAGCTGCTGGCCGGAACTTGAAGGATTTGAAGATGAGTTAGGTAGTGTGTGTGTGTGTGTGTGTGTGTGTGTGTGTGTGTGTGTGTGTGTGTGTGTGTGTGTGTGTGTGTGTGTGTGTGTGTGTGTGTGTGTGTGGCATATTCTCTCTTCTCTGCACTCCGTTTCCCTAACACATACGATGCACACAATAGATTTCTCCATGAACATTCGCTGCACGACATACTTGAAGCCTTTGGCTTGTACTTTATTGTGCACTAAAATCGATCTGTTTCTTTCAAATTAGGAAGGGCATCTTTCTGGTAAGCTTTAAGGAATGCTACATCATAAATAATAGTTCGAAATATTTCCCTGTGTTATGTCCACCTCCCACTCTGCCAGTCTCCAACAGCAGTCGCTCAGTATAGGAAGGACATTGCCCAGTGAGTTGTTCTTCCTGTAGTCAGCTTTTAGGTGTACAGTACACAGGTTCAGCTGGAGCATTGTAAATAAAACATTGGCTTCTTAAGTTCACTGTCTTTATTTTCCAAATATTTCCACTTAATGCTTTCTAACTTCACTTCACTGTTCTCACAAGCGCCAGAGCTATACGAACTTTACTAACTGTTATTACACTTATTGCTGAACAACACTTCACTGTTATTACACTTAATCCTTGACAATATTTCATTGTTATTACACTTAATGCTTGACAACACTTCACTGTTTTTAAAAGTGCCGAAAATATACAAACTTCACTGGCACTGCACTGACACTGAAAACTGACTGAAACTTCCCTCAAACTGACCTGGAATCCGATTGAACTTGCTATAGTCTCATCCCCATCCTTATATAACCTTCCTCGCTTCTCCAACATTCTGTGGCAAGCTAGTACTGTACCTGCCCCTAGCAACAACAGTTACCAACTCAGAGACAACCAAAATATGCCAGAGTCTTCTTACATTACACAACACTCTAAATCATTTACCAAACTTAAAGTAAATTACATATTTTGACGATCACATAAATAACACTATTGAGAAAAAGGGCATAAAAATTTATGCATAACTTACGAAACAACTACGCTCACAAACAGCAGGCAAACTGGGAACTCTGACTCGTACCGATACCAGAACTACCGTATCACAAATTTTCTACATCGTGAAATTATGTATCGTAAATCGTGACCTCGAGTGATTTGTAGGAGCGACAAATAGTTCTGAAATGCATGAGATTTCACTCAATCTCTTAACCGTCCACTCGTGTACTTGTATTTGCATCAAATTTTCAAAACTTTTGTCATTCTTTCGCGAGTGACTGTCTTTATGTACAGACAGTGCATTCTTCTGAGCGATAATTTCTGAGTTGTCGTTTCTTTGCACTTGCCTCCTTGGCGTTAGTGGCCACGCCCTTTTCACACGATGCCTCAGTTTAGATCAAGCATCGAGCCAGTCGTCCCAGTGACAGTCTCGGAGAGAGGAAGTGCTGCGCACAAAGCTCGAGCGGGTCTCTCTTTTATTAGCGATCTCAGAAGTCTCGGCTGTATCGGTGTGAATTTCCGAAGCTCCCCCCCGCATGGTGATCGACTGTATTAGCTGCGGTCTCATCTCTACTGATTAGTATTTCTTTTGTTTTTCCTAGGCTTAAGGCTATTTAGCTATTTGTCTGAGTGCTTGAGTGAGTGCATTTCCCTTTCTTGATTTTGAATAGATTCATGTAACGTAAATTTATTTTCTTGTAATTAATAAATTTACTGTTCGTTTTCTTGAGCTATGTTAAATGTAACAGTCGTGTTTGATTTCCCCACATATTTGGTACACTTTTGCTACTCCAAGTTAGTACAACTACTTATATTAATCACGACTGGTACTTAGGCCAGCTCTTGGTATTAATTCTTAAATCCGTTGTGCCAGCTAGGAGTTTGGCTCAGCCAAGATCCAGTTTATTATTATTATCATTATTAATATTTATTCAATGTTAAGGGGAGAACTAACTTTCTCAGAGGCCAACAGTACAGTAATACAGCCTTCTTGAGCATTTAGTCTCTCCTGTGTACTGTTGAAAAAGTCTATAAATTCTCGACTCCAGAGGACTGGCGAAGTAAGCCAGCATAAAAGTGAAATCGCCACTTGATTTCACGAGTCGATTCTCTCGTGATAATCGACTCGATAGTTATTCCTAGTGTCCATAGACGCATTTTCATTTCCCCCCTGACATACCGTACTTGAAACGCTGAGAAGCTTCTCAAGCACCTAACTGGCAAACCTCTCTTCGTAACACCTGAAAGATTTATTAGTAAAAATGAAATATGAGAAAATAATATATATCACTTGGGGCTTTCATTTCTTTATTTCAATGTTATATTTACTTCCAGGTGACAGATCAGGTGCAGATTCGTAAATCATTCATGGCACCAGTGATGTATGGTGTTATTCCACAAGACCTAGAGAGGTGAGATTCTAAGCTAAGGTTAACCTTTGCACTGCAGTGTTCACTGTTTTTATTGATAATCCGGTTCAATCACAGATTGTTTTATGCAGCAAAGAAAAGTTATACATTGTCAAAAGATAGAGATAGCATATTTAATTTGAATTTGCCTTATGTCATTTTAATTATAGAGAACGTAAGTGATGGGGAAAAAATGTTAAAATTTTGCATTACTTGCTGTAGTTGAGTAACTAGATAATGAACCTGTAAGTGCACAAAAGTCAAGAGCATTCTTCTACTGACTGTAAATGTGGAACTGAATTCTGTATATATTGCCTCCTTTTGCTTGTTCACAATAATTACACATCTTTTGGTTCACCTTTGTTACTAAGCAACATTGGTAAGTCTAAGAAAGGCCATCCCATAATGAAGGGGTTAGAAACGGGTTCGTTTAACTCAACTTTTAAAAAGTATCTTGTCAGCCGAGGATAAAAAATGGGTGTCAGTACCAACATGTTAAATTCCGGCAGTGCATTCAAGAAGGACAATACATTCATCTACAATCAAAATATATTATCTGCACCTACTTCTTGGTTATTTTCGTCTTCCCAACACAAATGGATGGAGAGATGATGATGGAGTTGTAAATAATATACTTTAGCTTCTTGTAGTCTGACAATGTTCGCTGGTAAAGGAAATGATCCGGAAGGTATGCATGGAGCAATAGGCATAAGGGGGCTGTTGAATTTGGGGGAGTGGCTGAGAATTCAACTTGCTCAAAAATATTCCAAACTATGTCGTCCACGTGACTACGTCATCTACGAAACCGTATAACATCGAAACTCGTTCAACAGCCCGAGTCAGCTGTAGTGTACTAGCAGAGCAAACAGAACTGCGCTGAAACCCGGAACAAAAACCACACAGAAATAGAAAAATATAGAAATACTGACAACAAAACATTGTTTTCAACCGAGATCTAAATCTTTTATTGTCATATTGAGACATGGCACATGCAATTGCGTAAGAAAATATTGAATTCAGTAATGCTAAATTTCATAAATTCGCTGGGAGTTGAAAATCCAGTAATGCAAGACAGAATTATTCAGGGAAGGCAGTACAATACATGGAATGGTTTGCAGCTAGTCTGTGCTCTAACTTCTAAGTATTGGCACCTCTAAAGGAAATACTGCTTTCTTCCTTGCTTAAAAGCAAATGTATACACTATGTGGTTCAGATTCTTGCCAACAGACAAATTTGTATAACGTCACTCTATATTCAGTATGGCTACAGTGCTCAGACGTACCTGACCCATTGTGCTTCTCAGACATGTTATCAAATGTCAAAGCCCACTGAAACTGCGTTCTGCCGAACAAGACGTCGCAGGAATGGTTGCCAGGATGCCGACGGTCCTGTTAAACACTGGCAGCACGTGATATAGATCATTTCTGAACAAATTTTCGACAACACTGGCTGCAGTTGGTTGTGCCTTAGAGCTTGGGTGGCGTGAATGATCGTGCATGACAAAGTGGGTGAATATTGCTTTTTTCTGCTTTGATCAGGTCCACCATAGTGTGATGCACTATATATCCCCTTCTACTTATATCCCCTTAACCTGTCTGTTTTCTAGTTTATGTTGTGTATGGTATATGCATTTCTATCATATTAAAATGCTTTGCTAGAGTGGTATTCTGTGTTCAAGCAAAATTTCGTTTCAAGTATGGGTCGTGACCACTTGCCCAAATTTCTTTCATTCCTGCGCGAATCCAGGGCAGCGACAGACCCCCCCCCCGCCACCCCAGCCCGTACGCCTATGCATGGAGCAATGGGAAGATGATGAAGCTGGAAATATAAAAAATCTCTAATGTTCCAGTACTGTTTCCAGATGGTACTTCAGTCTCAGCTGTAATAATAATTATAATAATAAAAATTGCTATGCTGCGTGTGTAAGGGTGCGACTTCTTGCCCCTTAGACACGGAGCCTGGAGCGAGGTTGTCTTTCTAGACTGAATTGGGCTCTTTTAAGGCATTCAGTGGGAACAGGGCATAACATCCAGGGCAACAACCTTACACAATATGTTACCACAAATTACAACACTGTTACAATATACATGGGACACTTTACAAGAAAATAATGTCACACACAGATAGACAGGGCCGGAGGACTCAGCGACAGAAGAGTGTGACCGGGGCTTACTGTAGGGTGAGGCCCGGTGGTAGTGGAGGGCCCAGGCCAGCAGTCTGTGTTGAGTGGCCCTTGGGTCGTCGGGGCATCCAGGGGCCTTTGTCAGGAGGCCGGCGTGTTGATGTCTCATCTGGGAGTGGTCAGAGGGGCGTGGTAGGTGGGGGAGTGCCTTTCCGTAGGAGTACGGGGGCTTGGGCCTAGGGGCTGGGCCCGAACAGGGAGAGTGGGCGCACTTGCCTGCGCTTACCCTGCCAAATAGGAGGTCGTCGTGCAGGGCTAGGGAGGTCACGCCCCCGGGTCCTGGGGACATCTTAGCTGGTCCTTGGGCTGCGGTCTCGCTGCTGAGCCTCCGTCAGGTGTGGGCTGCATCAGCTCGGTACGGCAGAGTCCAACAGCAGTTGGGGCGGCCGGGAGTCGAGGGAGAGAGCTAGAACTCCAGATGCCAGCGGTCTTTGCCAGGCCTCCTCCAACTGCTTGTCCAGGGGTACTTGCTGTTACCATTTCCTTTCATTCTTTTGATGGAGTGGCAATGTGGCCGTCTCCTAGGTGCGGCAAGGTGGCTGTCACCTTTCCTCCTTTTGTGGAGTTAGAGTGAAGGCGGTTGGTGTCTGTCTCCTCCCCGTGTGCGGCAAGGTGGCCATCACCCGGTGTGAGTAGGGGCGGCAAGGTGGCCGTCACCTTTCCTTCTTTTGTGGAGTTAGAGTGAGGGCGGCTGATGTCCGTCTCCTCCCCGTGTGTGGCAAGTTGACCATCACCTGGTGTGAGTAAGTGTGACAAGGTGGCCATCACTTGACCTCCATTTGTGGAGTTAGAGCGAGGGTGGCTGATGTCCATCTCCTCCCCGTGTGTGACAAGGTGGCCATCACCCGGTGCGAGTGAGTTCGGCAAGGTGGCCGTCACTTGACCTCCTTTTGTGGAGTTAGAGCAAGGGCGGCAAGGTGGCCATCTCCTTCCTGTATGCGGCAAGGTGGCCGTCTCCTTCCTGTATGCGGCAAAGTGGCCGTCTCCTTCCTGTATGTGGCAAGGTGGCCATCACCCGGTATTTGCTGAGGGAGGGAAGCAGTAAGTGGGCGGCTGGTGGCTGACTCTGGGGTGGCGTCGGGCTAGAGAATTAGCCCCACCCTGAACCTGGCGATGGCTGGTCCGGCAGGTGTAATTTACCATGACTGTAATGTCTGCGGTGAGTTACCTGAGCGCGAGAGGGGCATGCGGGAGAGACTGCAGGTGCGCCCATCTTGTACAGAGCCCACGCAGCTCATTTCCGCTCCCTGGGTATCTCCTCCTGGGGAAGGTGTCTCGCCCAGGTGAGGTTGATGGGGAGCTTCGGTATTTTGCATGTATTGATGCTCTGCATTTCACAACCGTCAGTGGCGGAAAAGTCACGTCCCCGTGCCTGGAGGTGGTAGGTATGGGTGGTGGCGGACTGGTGTTGTGGTGTGAGGTGTTGCAGAAGGGAGGTCCAATGGGTGGTGAAGGGATGTGGTTGGTGGCTGTTGGTGAAAGTGACAAACAGTGTTGAGGGTGGGGGTGATTCCAGGAGGAGGCGCCATAGATGCAGTGTTCCTTAAACGCATTTTTTCTTGCCCGTGATGGGGGCCTAGGTGACAGGGCAGATCTTCATGGCCGAGGATGGTGTGGTGGCGATGGTGGGCCGTGGCTGAATGCTGGCCACCAACGGGAGGGTTGGCATTTTATGCCGGTGGTTGGAGGTGGGGATGTCCCTTGGGAGTGTGGGTGACTGGGCTTTTAGCATGGCTTGGTGAATACGGTATGTCACTTGGTTGGTGTTTGGCGACATCAGGGTGGTGGGTGGTGAGGGGAAGGGGCTGGCAGTGTATCGCTGGAGTGGGCATGAGACTCGCCTAGCTCAGGTTGTGGAGGTAGTGAGTTTTGGCGTGGATGGAGAGGGATGTTGTGGAATGCGGCGTGGAGGGGATGGGACGGGTTGTTCAGTAGGTGTGAGATGCTTAGGACACAGTGGTGTGAAGAGGGGTGGTGGATTAAGGGTTGTGGAATGCGGCATGCCGTGCAGCTCAGGAAAGGTAGCATAAGTGTGTAAGTGAAATGATTCGGTGTCAGGTGTGAGGAAGGTAGGGGTAGGGGGGGGGAAGAGCGGGGCAAGGAGGCGGCAGGTGAGGAGGAGGGGATGGGAGATGAGGTAGAGGAGGGAGAAGGGGTAAGGTATAGGAAGTAGTAGTCGGAGGGAGAGGTGGGGGCTGAGGGGGATGATGTAGTTTGCGTGGCTGAAGGATGTAGGTGGCGGAGCGGGCGAGGGTTTGTTCGCCGTGTATGGTCTGACATGTCTACTGTATTACGGTAGGTGCGCGGGGTGTTATGATAGTCAATGGTGACTTGATACGGATTGGGGATGTGGTTAATTGTGTAGGAGCCTGTGAAGTGCGGGGCCAGTTTGTGCGGGATTGGTAGTTGGGCCACCATAACTGTGTCTCCTGGCTTGTAGGGGTTGGTGGGCTTGGTGTCCGGCTTGAGATCTTGGTGCTTTTGCAGGTGGTGTAACCTGCTTTTTAGGTGGTGAAGAGTGTCGGACACTGGGGGCTTGGTCGGGGGCTTGAGATTATGTCTGAGGGGGAGGAGGAGCAGGGCTTCTCTGAAAACATGTTCGTGGGGGGAGATGCCATCGTCTCTGGGGCAGGTCTTTAGTCCCCACTGCACAGTCTTTACGTGGGCGGGCTAGTCTTCATCTTGAGTTTCTTCTTTTCGGGTTCGCAGTTGGTTTAAAAGGGTGCGATGGCTCCTCTCAGATATGCCATTTCCTTCGTGCCAGTAGGGAGAGGAGTGGGAAATTTGGTATCAGAAGAGGGTAGCGAGTTCTTGCCATATTTTCCCAGTGAATTCCAGCACATTGTTGGAATGTAGCGCCTGCGAGATACCAAAATGGGGGAAGACGTGGTGGATGAGGGCTTCAGCCACTACTACAGCGTTGTGTTCCTTAGCTGGACAGGCAATGAGGAACTTGGAGTAGCTATCTACGAACGTGATCATGTAACGGTAGCTGGCTTTCGGTGGAAGGGGCCTATTATGTCCACGGCCAGGAGTTGCCAGGGTCTGTGAGCCATTATTCTGCTGGCGGGGCCGGAGATGCGGGTGATGTCTCCCGAGGGCACAGGCCCAGCAGGCTTGAACCATTTGTTGGGCCAAGTTGGAGGGGCTTGCGGTCCAGTAGATGTCTCGAAACACCTGTAGTAATTTTTTTGTGTCCAGGTGTATTCTGTTGTTAGAATGGGGATGGTTCAATGTGTCCAGGGCAGTTTCAGGGTCAAGTACGATGTGGCCTGTTTGTGTGAAGAAGTGATTGCCTTGTTCATGGAGTTTAGAAAAGACATTGGCTGGCATCCAGTCCGGTTGTTCACGATTTTGCCATTGTGATGGATTGTACAGGGAGCCAGAACAGAGCGTCGGCGTTCATGTGGAATTTTCCGGGGCGGTAGGAGATTTCGTAGTGGAAATCTTCTAATGTCTCCCTCCATCTGACGAGTTGCGCATTTTGGGTGTTTGATTGTCGGAGCCACTGGAGTGACTGATGGTCAGTGATGATGGTGACCTTAGTGCCAGACAGGTAGGCCCAGAAGTGCTATAGGGCCCAAACTACTAAAAGGCATTTTCGCTTGGTGGCAGCGTAGTTATTTTCAGCCTGGTGGGAGGTTCTGCTGACACATGTGATGATGTGATTCCATCCTACTTGTACTTGCGCTAGGACTGCGCCGATTGTGATGAGTGACACGTCCGTGTATAGGCAAAATGGTAATTTGTAATCGGGGAAGGCAACGACAGGGGTGGTGATAAGTTTGGTCTTCAAGGTGTTGAAGGCGGTAACTCTGTCCTTTGTCCATGTAAAAGGCTCTCCCTTTCTAGTCAGGTCGTGGAGGGGCTTGGCGATATTGGCGAAGCCCTTTACAAACATCCGGTACTAGGAGGTTAGTCCCAGGAAAGCTCGGACTTCTCTTACGTCTTTTGGTAGAGAAAAGTCCACGATGGCGTGGAGCTTGTCTGAATCGGGGGCAATCCCTTCCTGGGAGATAATGCGCCCCAGAAAGGCAATGAAACATGTCGTCAGGACACACTTTTTTTCCCCTTTTTATTTTATGCAAAGAAGAAGGAACCGAAGGCCATGGGCCTGCATACTGTTCCTTCCAAGAAAAAGCAAAAACAATTCAAAAGAGAGCCAAATTCAAGATCCATTCATTTCGAGATCCCTGGACACATTGCATTTGAAAGACTGGAGATCATAGGAAGTAGGGAATACAGACAGAGGGAGACAGTTCCAGAGTTGACCAGTTGCATAAATGAAGGACTAGGAGTAACGGTTAACTCTTGCATTAGAGAGTTGGACAGAAAAGGGATGAGAGTTTGTTGCTAGACGGGTACTACGTGCCCGTCGTAGAAGTGGAGGGATGCAAGTAGACAGTTCAAAGGAACAGTGACCGTTGAAGTAGTGATAGAAGAAAGATAAAGAAGCAACAGTGCGGCGAAGAGACAAAGGTTGAAGGGAATCAGCAAGAGGAGGAGAGTTAATGAGACGAAAAGCCTTTGACTCAACCCTATTGAGAAGAGCTGCATGTGGGGAGCCTCCCCACACATGAGAGTTGTACTCCATACACAGGCGAATAAAACCCGTGTACAAAGTCAACAACTGTGCAGTAGTAAAGAAAGTTCGGAGTCGGCTTAGCACACCTAATCTCTTGGAAGCAGATTTCACAAGAGATGTAATATGCTCTTTCCAAGACAAATCCCGAGAGAATGAAACCCCTAGCATGTTCAAGGATGATGCAAGACTGAGCTGGACATTATTAAACATTAGTGGGTAATCCTGAGGAAGATTTTGTCGGGTTGATAAGTGTAAGAACTGACTTTTTTATGCATTAAAAATAACAAGATTATTTTTACCCCAATCAGAGATACGAGCCAAGTCAGACATTAGGTGTGCCATAGCCTCATCCCTTGTTTGTTGAAGTAACTGATGAGATGGACGTTGCGGAAATGGAATGGAAAGGTGAAGGGTGGAATCATCAGCATATGAGTGGATAGGGTTACATGTACAGCTTAGAAGGTCATTGATGAATAAAAAGAAGACAGTTGGTGATAGGACAGAGCCCTGAGGAACACCACTGTTGATAGGTCTTGGAGAAGAACAATGGTCGTCTACAACAGCAGCTATAGATTTACCAGAAAGGAAACTAGAGATGGAGGCACAGATAGAAGGATAGAAACCGTAGGAGGGCAGTTTGGAAATTAAAGATTTATGCCAGACTCGATCGAAAGCCTTTTAGATGTCAAGTGCAATGGCAAAGCTTTCGCCAAAGTCCCGAAAGGAGGATGACCAGGAGTCTGAAAGGTAGGTGAGAAGATCGCCAGTGGAGCGTCCCTGACGGAATCCATACTCACGATCAGAAAGAAAGTTGTGACAGGAAAGATGCTTTAAAATTTTTCTGTTAACCCCTACACCGCGGGGTTGTCGGAGGTTTTCCATGCCATTCCCGTGGGGATATTCGCGCTCCGACTGATTTTTTTTTAAATATTTGCCAAAAATCAATTATTAGTCTTATAATATTATAATTATATATGCATATGGCACATACCTTCAGCTTTCTCCTGGGATGTTTTTTTTTT
>JAGKTI010003029.1:0-15006 GCA_018397915.1 Birgus latro | reverse complement strand
GTCAACTACTTTTTATTGCCCATCTTTAGCACCATTATATCTCATGAACGGCTTCAGGTATCACCATGAATCCTTCTGGGTACCAAGATACGTCTATGTCTATGTCTATCTATGTATCTGTATGTCCACTTCACCAACATGTGGTGCTCTGTAGTGATTGTATGTAGGGTGAGAAGTGCTTGTAAGTGTGAGTGTTGTGTTGGATTGGCTTTGGATGTGTGTGTAGTCTGTGAACCAAGTGTAATTGGCCAGCCTGAGCCGACTGGGTGCAAGCATACTAGTATGCAACACTGGTTCAACCATAGCACTCGTTATGTCCGCCAAAGTGGTAAATGTCTTGGTGAACGCTTCCCAAAGTTTTTCAAATCTGGCGGGAGGCGAACCTGCGTCCACCTGGGTGCGAGACGCACACTCTACCACTGTAACATTGGCCAAAATCTTGGCCGATTTCGAAAAGGGGCAATTGGGTTCAATGTTTAGGTTATAAACATGGCTGTTCGAGAACAAATTCTTTCCCATTGTTAGATGAAACAAATGGCTATAACATCCACAAACGTAACCTATTTATTTCTAACAATGTTTCCAGATGGGATTTCACTTTCGCCTATGAACAAACTGCTGTTAAATTCGCCACGGCCACGCCGGTCGTAACACCCAGTTGGCTGAGCTTCTACTACCCTTTGAGTGGCCAAGTGTGGATCGGTGTCTTGGCTTGTACGCTGACTGTCTGCTTCACACTTGTCAAGGTAAACATGCAAGTGGTCATGCACGGACGCATCCAGTATTAGTAATAACAGGCAGCAGAAAACGGTTCCTTATGTTGTTGCTGTTGTTGTTGTTGTTATTGTTGTTGTTGATCATAACTTGTAAGTGGAACATTCCCAAGCGCAGCCCGGGGCCGTCTTCCAGTGGTAGTCACACACGAAAATATATTTCACAAGGCAGGTGCTTCTGTTTAGTTTCTTCAGGATTATTACACAAATGTGCTTTAGTGAAGCACACTATGGTTCTTCATTTTAGCGAAGACCCGTATGGTGCCACATCTGTCTATTGCCGTTGTTCTTTACTGTTTTATACTCATTGAGGACAACGATGCATTTAACTCTTCCATAGCCGCATTTTCTTGTTCTTCCTTTGTATATAACATGAGCCAAAAGTATATGATTTTTATTAAGGTGAGTGTGTCAAAGGAGACAATTGCTTATTCTCGTACAATTAACACTCTCATGGTCAGGTTAATTTTATTATCTTTCCAGTTAACTCCAGACGATAGGTTCAAGTGAGTGTTTAACATGAGACTCACAGGTGAAAATCAGAGTGAGCGATAAAGAAATATAATGGAAAAATATTAGTTTCATTTTACAGCTAAAAGGACAACTACTCTTCTTGGATGATGTTAGATTCATGCAGTAAGATAATAAAGAATATTTATTGCTGTTTTTATACAACATATCCTTGAACACTTTGCTGGAAAACGTATTTATGGTATAGCGTAATAACTGAAATGAAACTAAATAAATTCGATCTCAGGCCCTCGCGCTTGAATTGCGCGCATGTTACCACTGAGTCAAAGAGAGGATTCCCACTTTGCCTTTGGGCAATGTGGGCTTTTATACACCCCATTACATCACTCTTTTCTCCCCCTAGTGGTTAATTTGGTCAATTTCGCTCTCCCACATGGTACCGTGGCGTTGGAGGCCACCACCGGGATGTAAGGCTGTCAACACGACATATGACCCTCATGGTCCTTACCTCACATCCCACACCGCTGCCGACCAATGTAATAACTGAAATGAAACTGAATAATTTAATCACTGTTCTGGCCGAGATTCGATCTCAGGCTCTCGCGCTTGAATCGCGCGCATGTTGCCACTGAGCCAAAGAGAGGATCCCCCAATTTGCCTTTGGGCAACGCGGGCTTTTATATACCCCATTACAATAGATGAGTAAAGAGTGAGTTCCGATTGTTACTTCTCACCACTGTCATGTAAATGGTAGGCTGTTTCACACTTGTTGATTTCTTGAAACTACAGCATGGAATTGTTAATTAATTCTGCTTGCATACAGTTTTATTATTGTCTGCCTTTTTCGGAGAAGAAAGAACTTTGGCCATTGCTAATCAAATGAACTCTAATATAATGAATAATACATCATACCGTCACTGTAACCAATACCTAACTATTCCATGACATTTTCACTATTTTAGAGCGTGCTATTTGTAGCCAAAAAAATTACATTAGGAAAAGCAGAAAAAGAAACAAAATTACCTTACGAAACTGGACACACCAAACAACTCCGCAAAAAATATGACACGTAATTATCTCGATAGAACTGTGTGCATTCCTGAAAGCAGTAGATGCAATGTGGTGCACTTTCATGGCTGGTATTATCAAAACCATTCCACTGTCCGAAACATCACTGCTTGCCCCTATGACACAATATAGAAACAACTACTCACTCATATGAATGTATATGTATATTACTGTATACCGATATTTTACAGATTACGAGGAGAAAAACGTGGCATACGCGGCATGGAGTGCTTAGTACTGGGTCGGTGGTGCTGGAGTCTGTGGGCACCCTGTTGGGCCAGGGACTGTACGGACGCCTCTCAACCAGCCAGTCCAACCACATCCTGGTCGGCACTTGGTTGTTCTTCGGTGTGGTGGTGGGCACAGCATATCGCGCCAGCCTCATCGCCTCCCTCACCCTCCCAAGGCTGCCATCAAGACCAGAGACAGTTGAGGAGCTGGTGAAAGTAGTCGATAGGTGAGATATTGAAAAACAAACGTTTGGATGCAAAGGTTCTGGAAGAAATTGAAATGTATGTTAATGCTGGGCCTTTAGGTTATTTCTTTCTGCTCTATCACTGCATTCAAGTACTTTAACTCTCAGGAGTTCTGTTTTCCCCTCGTTCACCAGCACATCACAGAGTGAGTTAGTTTTCACCCAGCAGCTGGTGTTTTATTCAAATCTTTCGATACGTTACTTTAACCCGCCGAGTCCCAACCAGTTTTTTACCCAGCCTACCCCCAGATCCCGACCGATTTTCGACTTTTTGTTTTTTGGCTGAAACCTTCGCTTTTGGTGAGAAACATCGAAAATTCATAGTGAAATCGCGATCCTGAGGTAAAAAAATGTTGATACAAGTGTCACTCAACCTTACGTTTTCCTTCTTTTTGAGGGTACCTGGCTAAGAAAAAGAACTATGGAAGGGTTAACTAATTCAAGCCACTTTAAATTACGTATTTATTTAATTTATTTGGTACGAATTTATGTGTAGTAAAAGTCTATAATGGTTTTCACACAATAATATAGGCGTTTATAAGCATTGTTCACTTACCCAAAACCCCAGTATATGGCACCTTCCTTTACGACATTTCCACCTCATCACTTGTTTGTTTCTACCTCTAGCTTCTTTGTTTCTTTGTCCTCCACATCAGGAATCACTTTCACCGTGAATTTCGTCATTAGAGAGACTGTGGGGGAACATACCTTTACTGGCCAGCTTACTGCTAAAAGGTGAATTGCCCAGTGTGGGGGGGAGGGGGGAAGGGGGGGTTAGGAGGGGCCAGGCAGTATCCCCGCTTGACAGCAGGTAGAGGAAGGTCTCCCACATATGCCTAACAAAAATCACCCGCGAATGTTAAAAAATGTGCACACAATGGGCCTTGCAATTGCGTGACGTACGGTGTACGTCGTTGGGTCTGTCCGCGGAAATAAGTTGCGACGTACATCGTACGTCGATGGGACTCCGCGGGTTAAAACCTGATTGTTTAAAAGCAGGGCAACATTGAAGGAATCATCAAATGGTGTTCTCAAGTACCACGTAATACATCATCCACATAGACAATACTTGAAATATTCCATCCCTCAATTTTTATCTCCGTCTTTACTTCTTTACTTTTTCTTTCTTTACTTTTGTGCTCACCGCTCTTGTAATCTTATTCACTTCCACACGCATTGTTCTTCAGAGTCATCACTGCCATATAGTCTTTCGCTTATGCTCCGTCCACTGTTTGCCTTAATACATGGACTGGATCTGCACATACTGTAGCACTTTGGAATTTATCCAGTTCATTGCTTATTGTATATTGAGACAGTTGTGTAACTTTATCGTTATTATTCCTATATTACAATAGGATAAATGTAAGGAATGTGCTGTAATAATCGGTATAGTGAAAGGCCAAACAAAAACACTATAGCTCTTTTAATTTAACTTGGCCCAGTTTTTTTTTTTTTTTCAATTTCTAGTTGATTTCATGAGACTCAGTGGCAGGAAGAGACAATACTACGTCTCGTTTTCTTTCCATAGCACTTCATCGTGACCAGCATCATATCTTGGTCTTAATTTATTGTCAAAAATTAGCATTCGAGATTCACAGACGGCAATTTTAGACCATATTAATCAAAATTATTACTAAATGTGTATTGAAGTTAAGTTTTGGCGCTGCGTTATTCTAGAGGCCTCAGTCGTAATACTAATTAAATAATTTTTATTTGCACATGTTACAGGGTGACAATAGAATCTTTTGATGGTTCATACAAGAAGTTCTTTTTAAACTCTGGATCAAGGGCCTTTAGAGAACTTGGGAGCATGATGGTCGGGGAGGATATTATGGACGGACTCAACGCAGCACTGAAGATGAAGTGAGTTGGTTTTGCTTACAGTGATAGTTTTTTCTTGTTAAATAACAGAACAGAGGAAGGAAAAACAAATGACTAAAAATATAAAAATAATCCATATACCAGATTACTGGTGTCCTCCACTCATAAAAAAAATTAAAACAGTTGGACTTCAACAGCTGTAAAGTTGAAGTTTGGGGGGAAACAATTTAGGGGAAGTGAGTTGCAACGAGATGGAGTTTAGGGAATAAAAGATTACTGATAGGATGAACTTCTGCAACATGGCAGTATGACATTCCAGGCGTGAGCGCTACCAGATGCCCGTGTAGGATAGGGGAAGGCATGAAGGGATGGCACAATGGATACAAGTTCGTCTGAATATTTTCCATAAAAGTATCTGTAAAATAATGGAAGGGAAGCAACATTCCTTCTTACCTGTAGGGGAGGTAGTTTATTTGTAATATTAGGGTTATTGATAATTCTAACAGCTTTGGTCTGAATTTTGTCTGGTTGTTTTAGTACAGCCTCTCCACATGCATTCCACAAGCGTGAGCACTATTCCAGCTGAGAGCACACATGGTTCTTATAAACTATAGCTAACTGCTCGTCAGTGGAGAAGGTACGAACTCTGTACAATAATTCAAGTTTCTTTGAGGCGGTCTTAGCAAGTGATCTGACTTGAGAGATCCAGCTGAGGGCATTGTTAAGTGAAACACCAACAATTTCAATACATTTGGAGATAGGAATGTTAGTAGCACTGAAGATAATATACGAATCTGTCAATTTCTGTCTATTAGTAAATTGCAAATATTTGGTTTTGCTAGCAGTAAATGAGACAAGGTTATTTTGTCCCCATGCAGTGATCCTAAATATGTCTTGAGTTATGGAGATGGCAGTACTGAGTTGTGATTTAGATACATAGTACCGTATTAAACTTTGTGAATGGGTGTTTCAGTGTGAATGAACTGCGAAATGTTGAGTCATCTGCGTTTGAATGAATAGATTATGGGTGACAGATAAGAGATCATTAGGGATAGGGTTCGAGCCACAACTGATCCTTATAGCATGTCGTTGGTCATTGAGCGAAATTTGAGTATACATCAACTGCTTTTACTCTTATATTTCTGTCTCTGAGATATGAGGAAATCAGAGGAGTTTGGACAGCAGGGAACGGTGCCACACTCTGTGAAAAGCTTTAGAAATATCAAGGGCTACTGCATGAGTTTCTCCATGTTGGATCAATTGATTGATGGATGGTATGAGTCAGGAGATTGAGTATACCAATGGTGGATCTTTCGTGGTGAAAACCATACTGCCTATCACTAATTAAGTTGTTCGATTCAAGATGTTTAACAATGTGCTTATTCACTGCAGTTTCAAATACTTTACCAAGACATGATAGCTGTTGGTGGATATTGGCTTCTTTACAAGAATTAGGGAATGAAAGAATAATATGCATAGTATGAATAATTTAGCTAGAACAGAAGCAAGTTTTGAGGAGGGCTTTTTAAAAACAATTGGAGGAATTCGATCTGGGCCTGGAGCTTTGTTGGTTGGTAAACTGTCTAGGATGGATTGTATGTATCTAGTCTGTATTTTAAGTGGAGTAATTTCAGGAGAGTCAAGTTCTAGTACTGGGACGTTCTGGCTGCATGTCTTGCAAATGTACTGGCAAGCATATTCGCTTTACCACGTGGGTCATTTTAATATTATCATCTTAAGATTTTAGTGAGGGAATCGGTGATGAGTTGTCACATAATTTTTTGGTATTTCGGAGATACGTTGACTGACATAAAATAAAGTTATTGGGATGCTGGCATGAATAAATCTGATTCTTTTATGAATGTAAATCATTTGTCACATTCATTTGCAGTAGAAAAATAATAATAATAATAACTGTTGCACTGTATAATTATGAGAAAAAGAATATGAAAAGAAAAAATGTATCGGCATTATCACACGAATATTGTTTGTTCTACTTTACATACCACTTATTACGCATCATCTTATGTTACCGTTCAAAGTAAGATCATTTAATATGATTTTTAACATTGTGTTCGAATCAGGGTGTAAGCACCAGATCCCATTCCTTGAAGTCTAGCAGTCCTTTTACGTACTGTACCATACGCCTTCACATGTCAGCACTTCGGTGCTAATATCCGCCATCCATATTTAAAACATGCTAAGGCTGTCTCACATGGGACTGGTGTACGGGTATCAGCGAGGTTGTTGTTTCATGTTAGCTAGTCTGATAGCAGATCAGTAAAGCTTGCTTTTAACTAAATTCAATCCATAAACTGTTCCCTGCTCCAGCAGGGACTTGAACCCGCATCCATTGGATATAAGAACGCCTTTCTACCGACTCGGCCACCGACAGGTAACGACAATTATCACCCAGGGGCCGTTTCTTCAGCCTCATTATAGCCCGTCTTTAGCAAGGTGGAACCATAATCTTTTTGCCAGCATCTGTCTGTGTGTCTGTCTGTGTATCTGGTCCCAACATGACTCGAAAAGTTGTGGACGAATTTTCACAATACTCTTAGCAAACAGCAGTTATGTGGATGTGCAGAAGCCTATTACTTTGGGGGATTTGATCAACGATAGCCGAATGCCAGCCGCCATGTTTTTTAATATGGAAGGGCATTGGCGAAGTTAGGCCTAGGCACTGGGGGCTATAGCCCCTAATGCTTTATGGATAGTTCCAGATCTCAAATAGCTTTTTTTAATGTTTTTACAAAAATAAGAATATCCCCGGCCGGGGCCAAAACAAAATCTTAATTCTTGTTGTTAGTACTAGAACTGATAGATCTCGTATGGGAAACATTTGGTTTGATCCCGTCCAGTTCACGTTCGTCCTATCACGTATTCACGGCCACTAGCCAGTCGGCCACCAGTCACGCAGCAGTGCCAGCCCACGCATGCATGTGAGAGAGAGAGAGAGTGAGTGATTGAATATAATTAAAAATCTGGTGGCGCAACTGCCAGGGTCATATGCTGCCGGAAAACAAGGTAAAAGACGCAGCAAATAAAAAGTGCATATTCAAAAAAGTAAAACTCATTAGTAGGAATAAAACACTGAAGTATAAAATATCTATTTCTTATAAAAGTTGAAGGAGGCCTGCCTCCTGAAGAAAATTAAAAACATCATTAAAATCGGCGTAGGCTTCCCCAAGCATCGAGGACAGACGGTAAGCACCATCTGCTCCCTATGCCTATGGAGGAATCTCTGATGTAGGTCCCCCAGACTAGGACACTCGACCAGCAAGTGACGGACAGTAAAGGGAACAAGGCAATCATCACAGTACGGTTGAGTCCCACCACTCCATGTGTAAGCCTAGAATGCCTAATCCGAAGCCTGACAGAAGCCACCTCCAATCGCCGAGGCATGGACTGGAGAAACCTTGGCACAACCACTCTCTGAATGATTTCTTTTAGCTTATTAAGAGCAACACCATCCCAGTATCTCTGCCAACACGTACGAATTGCGTACCACAAGTAGAGTGTTACATCAGAAGCAGGAAGCGGGCAGTCGGTTGGGGGCTGTTGAGAAGATGCAGCTTTAGCTGATGTATCAGCCCTCACATTGCCCACCACACCAACATGTGCAGGAACCCAACAGAAGTCATCATGGCTGCCACGATGGCCAAGAAGAAAAAGCCACTCTAAAATAGATAAAACCAATGGATGGGATGCATTACAAGACTCCACTGCAGAGAGAGCACTACGGGAGTTACTAAAAATCACAAGTACAGATTGGGGGAGAGTAAAAATGATTTTGAGAGCATATAAAATTGCAGTCAGTTCTGCTGTATACACTGAAGCAACGCCAGGAAGACTACCACCCCTACTAAAGGAAGGGATGATAACACCAAATCCCACTTCAGTATCAGACTTAGACCTGTCAGTATAAACATGGACAGAACCCTCATGAAAAGAGGCATGTTCTAAAAAGTGAAAGAGGGACACCTGAGAGGGAAGTAAGTCCTTTTTTCCAACGACAGACCTACAAAATGTCACATGAGGGAGTAGCCAAGAACCCACCCTTGGGATCCGATTTGGACAAACTGCCAGTCTTGGAACAGAGAGGGCTAACATAACAGACCGGAACCTGTAACCAAAGGGCTTCGGGAAACTAGGGCGGGCGTCATAAACAGAAGCTCGGGAATCCTGCGAAATGATGGCACAAGAAACTGAGTCTGGAATGCGGTGATGATACCAATACCTCATCATAAGCAACTAGCATCGCAAATCCAAGGGGAGTACACCAGTCTCCACCAACAAACATGAAATCGGGGATGATGTGAATGCCCCCGTCGCAAGACATAAACCAGCATGATGCACAGAATATAACAACCAGAGATGGACATCTATTGCAGAGGAGCAGGCCTCACACCCATATTCAAGTTCAGGAAGAATAAGAGATCGATTCAAGAGGAGCAGAGTCTGACGGTCAGCACCACAAGAGGTATGAGCCAAAACCCTCAAAATACTCAAAGCTTTTAGACATGCCACCTTAACAGAACGAATATGAGGAACCCAGGTTAGGCACCTATCAAACAGAACACCCAGAAACCATGTCCCTTCAGATACAAGTCAGGGTCTAGGTGAACCCCTCGAAGACGACAAAATGCATAGCCACTGTCTTTGTTAAAGAAAAATGGAAACTGCGAGACTCAGCCCAGTCAGAAATGGTATTCAGAGCCAGTTGCAACTTCCTCTCGATCAGAGACATTCTAGATGTGGTGAAGGAAATTGAGAGGTCATCAACATATAGTGATCCTCGTACACCATCAGGAAGGACACTGATGATGCTGTTGATGGCTACAGCAAACAGAGTTAAGGATACTCCCCTGTGGTACCCAATCTCCTAGTGTAGGGGCATTAGAAAGCACTCCTCCCACTCGGACCCTTAATAAACGGTTAGATAAAACTGTTGAATAAAAACAGACAAGAGCAAACGAAGACCAAACTCATGAAGAGAAAGTAAAATGCCATGACGCCAGGCAGTGTCATATGCCTTCTTCAGATCGAAGATGACCGTGACCTGGTGTTGGTTAGTGGAGAAAGCCTCACAGAGAGAAGATTCCAAGGACAGTAGTGCATCAGAGGTAGGTCGTATTTTTCGAAAACCATACTGGGAAGGGAATATGAAGTCACCTCTCTCTAAAAACCACACAAGCCTAACATTAACCATCTTTTCCAGAACTTTACATACACAAGACATCAGAGAAATAGGCCGATAATTCGTCACCTGTAGGCGGTCCTTATCTGGTTTGAGGATGGGGTTAAATACAGCAACACCACAACAAGCAGGAAACTCCCCAGAACACCAGATCTTATTAAACAGTGAAAGTAAAAATAAAAGGGACTCATCGGACAGGTGACGTAAAAAGGCATAAGGAATATTATCATAACCAGGAGAGGAATCATGGCACTGCGACAGAGCCGCCTGGAGTTCAGAAACTGAAAATGGAACATTGTAAGGCTCTCCCCCAGAAGAGGCAAAAGTGAGACCATGACACTAAACGCCGACGGTGGCAAGCCGAAGGCGAATCTGCATTCTTCTGTGACACACTGGCAAAATGATCAACAAGCAACTCTGCAACAGTGAAAGGATTAGCCACAGTTCCACCTGCTGCAGATAGAACAGGAGGGGAGGGAACAGTAAATTATCTTGAAATTTTCCTGACCCGGTTCCACACCTGAGTGAGGGAAGTCCTCGAACTGGTGGAGGAAACGTAACCTTTCCAGGATGAATGCCTGGCCTCCTTTAAACCCTGCCTCACATGAGCTCGTGCCTTCTTATACGTCACCAAATAGTGAGGGTTCCCACGGTGACGATGAAGTCGAGAGAAGGCTGTTCGTTTAGGTTTCACCGCGGAACTGCACTCAGACTTCCACCAAGGAACCGGACGTTTAGGAAAACGACCCTTCGTTCTTGGAATAGATAGTAGCGCTGCAGAGTGCAACACGTCCGTGAAAAATGACACCGCCTCAGTATGACAGCGAAAGTCATTGACAGAAAGGGAAATGGAACTTAATTCTCTGAAACGTGGCCAGTCAGCCTTATCCAGATGCCAGTGAGGAAGATGTGGCTGAGGTCCACCTGCACTAGCAGTCAAGAGTAACGGAAAATGGTCACTGCCATACAGGTCTGGCAACACATCCCAGGGAAAATCGAAAACAGCATCAGCTGAACATAAGGACAAATCAATGGCAGTAAAAGTTCCAGTCTGGCTATGGAAGAAAGTCATCTTATTTAAGTTCAAAATGCTCAGCTCCTCATGCTCCACGAAAGAGGCCAGCATACCACTCCGAGGGTTGGTTTCACTGTTTTCCCACAGTGGATGGTGACCATTCATATCTCCCAGTAACAGAAAGGGAGAAAAGGCCACGGAGAAGGTGTTCCAAACCCTTCTCGTCAACAGTGGCACAAGGAGGAAGATAAAGGCTGCAAACTGTATACTGCCTATGTAAAAACATGCGGACAGCAACAGCCTGCAGAGGAGTGGAGATGTCCAATTGACTGTATGGAATATCCTGGCGAAGGAAGATAGCAGCACCTCCATGACGACCTTGGCCTGGCACAGGATCAGAATAAAATGCATGGCAACAAGGACTGGAAGGATGAGCATCACCAACCATGGTCTCTTGGATGCACATGCACAGAGGAGTGAATTGAGAAAAAAGATGACACAGTTCCTCATAGTTGGCACGCAAACCCCGGCAATTCCACTGGATGACAGAACCGATAGTGGAGGGAAGATTAGGTGCGGGACTACTCCTCCTGACAAGTGAGAGGATTTGGACTGATGCTTATCAAGCCCCTTGGGAGGAACCTGTCCAGCACCAGGAAACCACACCCTCTGTCTAACATCCAATGGCAAATGAGAGGATGAAGAAGGAAATTTTTACTACACTCCCTCTTAGGGAGAGCACACCAGTTTGTTTGGAAGGCGGCTTGGGGGCCGCTTTGAGATATGTAGAACGGCCAGTGCCCCCACCAGAAGCCCTAGAAGTGGGAGTAGAGTCCACAGGACTCAAATCACTTGAGGAGGCAGTCCCATGCTTAAGATAAGAAGCACCAACGAGCCGTTCAACAACATCCCCATGTGGAGACCGGATCAGATCTGAACCATTATCATCTGCTGTCACCTGGCTGGTTCCCTCAACTTGCTGGGCAGAAGGAAAAGGACGGGTGTCGACAGAGGTGTCAACAACTGAGATCTTAGGTGGCCAGTCTTCATGATCAGAAGACTCTGAAGAACAACGATGACATTTGCCAGATACAGATGGAGCCTTGGTCTTACTGGGTAAGATGGGAGAAGGAGTTTGGTCAACATGGACATCTGCCACCACCATAGAAGTGTGCAAGCCATCAGCCACCGAAGTGGGGGCGGAAACACTCGGCGTAGTGGTCAGGCAATCATCATTCACACTAACAGTACTAGACGTGAGGACAACATTCTGCTTATCACAAGCTGAGTGGGTACTGGAGTAGGTCGAGGCTGCTTCTGAGATACGGGGCGACGCACTGGTGTTTTACAAAGGACAGAAGCATATGTAACCCTTGGCTGAAAGATGAGAGTCCAGGCTCTCCATTTTGCTTCTTGGAATGGAACTCTATCACGTGTGCGGATGGACAATATCTCCTTTTCCAGGCAGTACCTTGGACAGTTCTTAGAAAAGAGCATGAGGACCTCCGGAGTGATAACATTTAAGGGGTCCTGTACAATCACTGGCATGGCTTGGGCTGCCACAAGTGACACAGACACCAGGAAGGCCGCTTCTGAACGGTGGCAAAATTTACTAAAGTGGGCATAGCCCTGACAGTGGAAACACTGCTTTGGGGTTGGCATATAAGGCTTGACAGGAAGTGACAGCCAAGCAAGTTTCACAGGTGATTGATTGATTAATTGAATATAACTAAAATCTGGCGGCGCAACTGCCAAGGTCATATGCCACCGGAAAACAAGATAAAAGACACAGCAAATAAAAAGTGCATATCCAAAATAAAGATATTACCTATTTGTAGGAATAAAACCCTGATAACAAAAGTATAAAATATAAAATATCGATTACTTATAAAAATGTAAGGAGGCCTGCCTCCTGAAGATAATTAAAAACATCAGTAAAATCGGCGGAGACTCTCCCAAGCATCAAGGACAGATGGTAGGCACCATCTGCTCCCTTATGCCTATGGAGGAATCTCTGACGTAGGTCCCCCCGACTCGGACACTCGACCAGCAAGTGACGGACAGTAAGGGGAACAAGGCAATCATCGCAGCACGGTTGAGTCTCACCACTCATTAGGAACCCACGTGTAAGGCGAGAGTGCCCAATGCGAAGCCTGGCAATAGCCACCTCCAGTCGCCGAGGCATGGAGGGGAGAACTCTTGGCACATCCACTATCAGAAAGATTTCTTTTAGTTTATTATGAGCAACACAGTCCCAGTGTCTCTGCCAACACGTACGAATTGTGTACTGCAAGTAAGGTGTTACATCAGAAGCAGGAAGCGGGTAGGTGGTTGGGGGCTGTTGAGAAGATGCAGCTTTAGCTAATGTGCCTGCCCTCTCGATGCCCACCACACCAACATGTGAGGGAACCCAACAGAAGTCCACATGGCGGCCACGACGGCTGAGAAGAAAAAGCCACTCTAAAATTGATAAAACCAATGGATGGGATGCAGTAAAAGACTCCAGTGAGGAAAGAGCACTAAGCGAGTCACTAAAACTCACAAAAACAGATTGAGGGGGAGTAAAAATAATTTTGAGAGCATATAAAATCGCATTCCGCTGTATATACTGAAGCAACGCCAGGAAGACTACTGCCCCCACTAAAGGAAGGGAAGACAACACCAAAGCCTACTCCAGTATCAGTCTTAGACCCGTCAGTATAGACGGGGACAGAACCCTCATGAGTGGAGGCATGTTCCAAAAAGAGAGAGAGGGACACCTGAGAGGGAAGCGAGTCCTTTTTTCCAACAACAGACCTACAAAATGTCACATGTGGGAGTAGCCAAGAACCCACCATCGGGATCCGATGTGGATAAACTGCCAGTCACGGAACAGAGAGGGCTAACATAACAGACCGGACCCTGTAACCAAAGGGCTTCAGAAAACTAGGGCGGGTGTCATAAATAGAAGACTGGGAATCCTAAGAAATTATGGCACAAGAAATTGAGTCTGGAATGCGGTGAAGATGATACCAACACCTCCTAATCAGCAAATGGCGTCGCAAATCCAAGGGGAGTACACCAGCATCCACCAACAAACTTGAAATCGGGAATGATCTGAATGCCCCGGTTGCTAGACGTACACCAGCATGATGCACAGAATTTAACAACCGTAGACGGGCATCTGTTGCAGACGAGTAGACCTCACACCCATATTCAAGTTTAGGAAGAATAAGAGACCTATGTAATTGGAGGAGGGTCTGACGGTCAGCACCCCATGAGGTATGAGCCAAAACCCTCAAAAGATTCAAAGCTTTTGGCATGCTGCCTTGACAGAATGAATATGAGGAATCCAGGTTAGTCGTCTATCAAACAGAAGACCCAGAAACCGCGCCTCTTCCACATAGGATATTCTCTGACCACAGAGATACAAGTCAGGGTCTGGGTGAACCCCTCGAATACAACAAAAATGAGCAACCAGTGTCTGTTAAAGAAAAACGGAAACCTCGAAACTCTGCCCAATCAGAAATCCTATTGAGAGCCAGCTGCAGCTTCCTCTCTATCAGAAACATTCTAGATGCAGTGAAGGAAAATGGAGAGGTCATCAACATATAGTGATCCTCGTACACCATCAGGAAGTACACTGATGACGCTGTTAATTGCAACAGCAAACAGAGTAACATTAAGGATACTCCCCTGTGGTACTCGATCTTCTAGTGCACGGGCATTAGAAAGCACTCCTCCCACTCGGACCCTTAAAAAATGGTTAGATAAAAACTGTTGAATAAAAATAGGTAAGCGCCAACGAAGACCAAACTCATGAAGAGAAAGTAAAATACCATGACGCCAGGCAGTATCATATACCTTCTCCAGATCGAAGATGACCGTGACCTGGTGTTGGTTAGTGGAGAAAGCCTCACAGACAGAAGACCAAGGACAGTAGTGCATCAGAGATAGATCATATTTTTCGAAAACCATACTGGGAAGGGGATAAGAAATCACCTCTCTCTAAAAACCACACAAGCCTAACATTAACCATCTTTTCCAGAACTTTACATAGACAAGACAACAGAGAAATATGCCGATAATTCGTCGCCTGTAGGCGGTCCTTATCTGGTTTGAGGATGGGGTTAAATACAGCAACACCCCAACAAGCCGGAAACTCCCCAGAACACCAGATCTTATTAAACAGTGAAAGTAAAAA
>JAGKTI010003028.1:44453-61023 GCA_018397915.1 Birgus latro | reverse complement strand
TGTGTGTGTGTGTGTGTGTGTGTGTGTGTGTGTGTGTGTGTGTGGTGCAATGATGGTGTGCTGTTGTGATGGCATTGTGTGATAATGTAGCCAACTCCATCACTGCTAAGCTAATTGTGTATTTAATAGCACTATTGTGTGTCCCTGCTGTTCTGTCTACAACTGCTATGACTGTTGTTGTGGTGGTGCTTATCGTGATGCTTATTCTGCCATGTTGTCATGTTACATATTCCCTAATTCAGTTGCAAAGGCTCGTGCATGTTTGATGATACAGTATGAGGTTTTTTGGTGTTTGATGTGTTGCAATGTATTTTATAGCGACGGTACTACATTTACTCTATGTATTCGGTGTTCGATGTTGATTCTGACATCTTCTGGTCTATATTCCCTGGTTTACTTAAAAGTCTGGTGTTATACTTTGGTAATACTGTACGTGGCTTTTTGAGATGTGTTTTTGCAATGAATTTAAAAGTACGATGGCACTATGTCACCTATGTGTATCCATAGTTCATGTACCTTAACTTGGAGGAGACTTCACCTGTTTGAAGAATATTTCCCATAACTTAGTGACCTTCTTTTCATAACAGTTTTCCATTACTTGAGCTGTATTATGGTGTTTACGTCTAGTTACAACTAGATTTGGAATTCAAGAGAGAAAGATGGTAATTTTAGGTCAAGTTAAGGGGGGAAGCCCCCATGGAGGATTTAAAGGGGAAACCCTCTTGAAAGTTTAAGAGGGCAATCCCTCTTTGTAGTTTGGGTAAGTACTTTGGGGTGTAAGAATGGGGTGGACTGGGATGGGTTGGGTTTAAGTTTGAAGATGAGTTGGGATGAGCTGGGTTTGGTTGGGCAGGTTTGGTTGGACTTAATTGCAATGGGCTGGGCTGAGTTGGGCTGAGTCAGGTTTCAATAGGTTAGGCCAGACTGAGTTGGATTAAGTTAATTCTGGCACAATACAACAACTTTACTTTCCCTTTCTCAGAATGACCTGTGCAATACCTATGCTATGGTGCTACAAAAAAATAAAAATAAAAAATTGTACATACAAATACTGTACCAAAAAATCACTGTACACTGTATAGTTTTCAACCAGTGACCAACAATTGTCAATTATCTCTACTTGCCTAGACTTGAATATGCATGTCTGAAGTCTTCTCTCTCAACCTACTCATATGATACAGCTTCTGGAGTGTTCACTGATCCTAAAGTGGCTCTGAAAAGGAAAAGAAAACTACAATATTAGTGCAAGCAATCTAGCTGCAAAATATACCAGTCAAAGAAACATGTACATCTAATATAAACACTCAACATAACATAATTCAGAAAGATAATTCAATTCATTTCATTTATAAAGGCTCGAACATGCTTGCAAGCATAAGCCTTGGTTGCCTAATGATGGCTCTCCATGCTGCTTGATCTCTGGAGCCTCCCTATTAGTCCCTTATCCCAGAGGTCAAACTCTATGACCTTATCCCAGGTCTTTTTGATCTGCCTCTTGCAACCCTACCCCCAACATTCACAAAATATTTCAGGTAAAACTACATGGTGTGGCATGAAAATGGAGTCAAGAGTACATGCAATGGAGATGGCACTGTTGAGGAATGTGTGTGGAGAGCACTGAGTAGACAGAATAAGGAAAAATGTGATTTGTGATAGATGCAAAGTATACAGGTCTGTGGTTACCCGAGCTGAAGAGAGTGTGCTTAAATTTTTTTTTTTTTTTTTATGTGTCCGACTCTGGGCATAGGCTTTACAGCCGGCTATCAAGGCCCATCCGTCCTCCTACATACCATACACCTCTACATGTCACCACTTCGGTGCTTAACACCCACCGTCCATATTGAATACATGCTAGGGCTCTCATACAGGACTGGTGTATTGGTATTAGCAGGGTTATTTTTACGACATGTCGGCGGGTCTTCTGGTAGATCAGTAAAGCCTGATTTAATGAAATTCAAATCCTTAAACTATGCCCTGCCCCAGCGAGGATTCGAACCTGGGTCCCTCGGGACTGCAAGCCAACTCTCTACTGATCGAGCTACCGCCTCCCCAAATAGAATGGCCATGTTGATGTACTGGGTGTGAATCATTTGTTTCACTTTGTTACTGAAGGCTCCAACATGCCTGCATGTGTCGGGCTTGGTCACCTAATGGCGGCTCTCCATGTTGCTCAGTCTCTGCCAGCTTCCCTATTCAGTCTCTTATCCTTGAGGTCACACTCAATGACCTCGTCCCAGGTCTTTTTAGGTCTATCTCTCGCAACCCTACCCCCAGCATTAACATTCCACACTTTCTGCACCCAATTATCAACCCCTATCCTCTCCACATGCCCAAACCACCTCAATCTACCTCTCCTCAGCACAGCACCAATACATTCCAGTCCCATCCTACTCCTCAACTCTTCCATCATAAACATAGTCCCCCCACACCTCACACTCTGGAACACATTGCACATCCACCTAATGACTGTCATTTCTGTACATTTGAGCCTGCAAATATCCTCTTCCTTTACTGCCCAGGTCTCACTACCATACAGCATTACACTCCTAACACATGTTACATACAAAGATCCCTTAGCACGGAGGGTGAGCCCTCTCAATGTCAGGAGAGGCAATAGCTCCTTGAACTTCTTCCAACCACTCCTCACGCTAGCCACAGAGCTAGACCCAGCCCCACCTCAAGCACATAACATGTCTCCCAAATTACAAAACTCTTCCTCACACTCCAGAGACTCACCAGCATGTTCAATCCTTTCATGCCTGACAATCTCCAACTGCTCTCCCCAACACACCGCACACATGAAATCAGCATTATCTCGCAGTGGTGAAAAGAGTATATCTGAGTTACCGGTAATTTGAAGATGGAACGGGGCATGGCAGCCTAGAATATGGATATGGTACAGGTATATGAGTGTGAGGAAAAGAGGCACAGGAGGTAACAGGGAAGAGAACTAACAAGTGAACAAGCTGGCTGGATGAATTTTGTGTGAATGAGTGTATGACCAGGGTTTGGCATCCCATTATAACTTAACAGTTGTTGGATTAACTGTCAGATAGGTGAGTGGGAAGCTATGTGTAGAAGGTTTTCTTGCCTATCGGGTGAAGCTAAGATTCAGGAGGCTTGAATGGCAAGTGAATGGGAGAGTGGCTCATTCAACTGGGCAAACTTCATTATCTCATTCTTGCCTATCGGGTGAAGCTATGATTCAGGAGGCTTGAATGGCAAGTGAATGGGAGAGTGGCTCATTCAACTGGGCAAACTTCATTATCTCATTCTATCATTTTATTTTTCCTGGTTCTCTGGATGCTACCTCATCCCACCTTGGGGTCAGAAAGGGGGCCTGGATGATAAGAATGAGAATGATGAAAGCAACATGTTAGTATAAAGACAAACATTCAACAATATAAAATGACACATTCAAAATGAGAATAAGCTTTAAAAATTAAACCAGTCAAAGCATCCAAGCAACATGGCAGTTTATAAATGACAAGCACTCAATATAATATGAAAAATCCAGAAGTGTAATTTTTACACAAGTACAGTATTGGTTATATGCACACAAATTAAAAATATATACCTCGCATTACCACAGATATGTCTGACTAGTAATCTGCATGCACAGCTCTACACACATCTTATACATGCAGCTCTATGCTTTTGCCTTTTAATCAACAGGACAGGAAACACTGTCATATATCCTGCCTATAGTACCCAAAACCAGCCCTCATCTCCAATAAAACCACCAAACACCATATACTCACCTCAACCTTATGGCACTCCATCAAAGCAGTGTAATGATTTCATAGTAAAGACCAAATTGATGTTCTGGGTAGCATCATGATTTAATTCAGCTGAGGGAGCCCCCTCTCCACAAATTAAATTAAACCACTAATAAGGGATACTTCACACATGCACAATGGTCCAGTAAAAGTAGCTTAAAAAAAAAAAAAACAAGATTATCAGAATGCTACTGTAACTCTCACCCAATAAACAAACTTTCTCAGTGAAATTAACAATTATTCTGCTCATACTACAGAGACATGGCTCTTAATATGAAACATTTCCAAGTCAGCTTCATTCATGATTACAATGACAAAATTTTAATTTGCTGCACTAAAAATTGCCAAGAACATTTTGCTGTTCATCCAGCAATAACAGTACATACCTGTACATGCTTTTGTATGCTTCAACTTCTGCAAACTATATTTTAGACATCCAGAAAATATTACATATGTCCATCCATGGATCTGTGCTAGAGTTCTATACAACTGATTTATAGATACATATTCCTAGTACACTGTACTACTGTACTATTAAGGACAAAAGCTCACCCACTATTCCTCCGTGTCTACTTCACACTTGTCCATCAGTGTACTCTTTGACATGTTATAAGAAAATTAAATACAGGAAGATAACATAGCTTCTAATACTGTACAGGTAATTCAGGAATAGTAGCCGGCTGATGAAAACGACAAGCAAACAGGTGATATTTTAGGTGAATTTTTCACCCCAAATGAGCATATAATGCGAGCAAATGGAGCGGGTAGCTGAATACCCCTTTTCTATTAGCAGCACAAGTATGTGACAACACTGCCACCCACCATGTATTACAGCCAAACTGTTCTTCTTATTTCACAGGAGGAGGTGAGGGTGGGAGCCAGAGGATGGTACTTCTCTTATTCATGAAAAAATAATAATAATAATAATAATAAATTCTTTCCAATTCATATAAGAAAAACTATCACACAAATTTATGATGACATAATGATGAAATAAGATAAAATATGATGCAACCCATCCCTGATGGTATAATTACTACAGTAAATTTCAATACAAACTATTAAGATACACCTTATATTTTCATCTGACAGAGTTACACAAATAAAACTTTTGAGCCAAAAGTTTCCTCTAGTGATCAGGGGATTATTGCTCATGTAATGCCACTCAGGGATGAGTGAGGCTGGTCACTCTCATCTTAAATGTCAGGACCAACTTGCCTAGCCCTGGGCTCCTACACTCCTCACGGGGCAATGTAGGATTGGATGATGGATGGATGGATGGATGACTTAGGATGTACACAGAATTACCAATAAAACTCATGGCTCATAAGATGAATATAATTACTGTATTTCAACAAAATTAACCAGTACAACAAATTAACTATCAACAATGTCATGAATATTCTACTGCAAATCTCTGTTATTTATTAATGAGTCAAAATTACCTTACAATAGAATATCTTCTCTTTAAGAAATAAGTATATAAAATACTTTAAAGTCAGGTGGTCATTTAAATAATTATGAGGTACACTGTAAGACAAAACAAAATCCATTATATTCTTTGATGAAGTAATCGAGAGGGTAGACAAATGACCCACTAATTTCTACTCTGGGTTTACTGAGAACAGAAGCTCCATAATTTGTTTTGGGGGTTATATGAACTGCTGAAGACATATGATGCAATGTAATTTCTTTCAAATTTCAGGCTATAACAAATTGAAGCTTACTCCTGCTTACGAGACATTTTCTCCATGCCTACTGCATAGAATTCAGAGATATGTTGACATTTTCTCTCTGGAATCTACTGTATTCGATTACAGAACTTGGTTCCCCCTTATCAGGGATCGCGCTGCCAATCGCCAATGTTGCAATTTGTGATAAAAAATAATTTTACGTGATAGTTTTCAGAGCTTGCTAAACCTGAGTGTGGAAAATAATATTGTATAATGCAATCTGACACAGAATTGAATATAAAAAAAGTAGAGCTGAAAATAGAAAGAGTAGAGTTTATTTTGCAAATTTAAATAAACAACAATTGCATTCTGCTATGTAAAATATTTGGAAATATAAAAAATTGGTTTGTTGCATAGGTATGGAATCTTTTGAAAAAAATTGGCTACACTTTTTTGGGAGGCCAGGGCTAACCCTGCTCATAATTACTTTCTCTCATATATCACATATATCCCCTCCTAACTACATTATCTTATTGATCAATTATTCCAAATAGAAAGTAGCTACATGGTATCACACTATCTTTTCAGCTGTAAACAATGCATACATCACAGTTAACACCCCTCTCTCCTGTACCCAAGCATGTATTAATGTGATACATTTTAATATGGTGCAACTTGATCATCTGATCATCAATCCCTCAACCATATGTTCTTTTTTCACTGTATTCTTGCTATCTCCATACAAGTTAATTCAGCTCTGGAGAACTTTCAAACTGTCTGGTAAATGATATAACCTTCAATAAACACTTCTAGAAACCCCTCTTGAAGTTGAATATTGTCTGGTAGCAGCAAAATAGGCTAAAATAAAAACTGTCACCAATATGAAGAGGTTCATTTCCAATACAGGCCTATCACTAGTAATGTTCTACATATACTGGTACAGTACTCTCCTACAACAAGTTAGATCAGGCTCTTTCTACACTTACCTGTAACTCAAGAACTTGGCAGACATTTCTCACATCTGTTTATTTCCTGGACTTTGCTACTTCTACCTATAAATTTCCAAAAAATTAGATCAGGATAAAGGCTCCCTACACTCACCTTTAACTTTATTTCAGTGGAATAATTTCCCATATACAGTATGGTATATTAGTTTCTTGAACTCCTGCTTTACTCCAATTTATTTTACTTCCTCTTTATTCAATTATTTCTTGCCTACCTCTGGCTCAGTTTTTCTTTCATGCGATCAAGGTTATGGTCAACAGCCTTTTGAACAAACTCCAGGTGTGGCTGGTCCTCCTCCCCTGCAACATGGCTTCTGGCTGCTGTTTTGAGTGCTGTTCCCACATGACTTGCCAGCAGATGTGACTGTCAAGAAAAAGTCTGTTGTTTATCTTGTACAGAGTATCTTCTTTATTTGTCAGCTTTTATTTATGTTAATTTTTGTTAGTAAGTTCACAGAAAGTTACACAACTACCTCGTACAGATACGCTACAACCTGTAAGTCTGATCTGCCAGCTTCCTCCAGTTTTCCATACCAACTGAATGGAAAAGTTGTGAAAATTTGAAACACATCACTAACGTATACTTGTGACAAGCCAAATGGTTTCCTGTACACCACGAAACCATTTACTATGTTGGGTCGTAACCACATAACCAAATTTTGGTGCCTGGTGATTTAATGGGTAATCACAGCACTCCAGTTGGATTGAGCCGGTGAGGGTTTATATCCAAGGGGTGGTTGGGGTTTACTGCTCACGTAAAGCCACTCAGGGATGAGTGAGGCTGGTCACTCTTATCTTAAATGTCAGAACCAACTTGCCTAGCCCCAGGCTCCTACACTCCTTATGGGGCAACGTATTGGAGTGGATGATGAATGAATGAACGAATGAATGATCCCCAAGAGGAAACTGGAGGCTATTTGATCACTGAATGCTATCAAGGGGTATGTTGGTCAACTCTCCTTATAAGCACTGAATTAAGATAAATTGTTCAAAAGCCTAAGAGGGGAAAATACAGCACTGGCAGTTACTGTTTTTACTATGGCATTTGTGTGTAGACTACTGACTTTTTACACCATGGTAATCTAAACTTGCTTCTAGATCTACACTCAGAGACAAAACATTATTGTCTACACATGTACTAGGCTATACAGTATAATGACAGTGGTAAAGGCCACACAGAAGATGGGTCACAAAGACCAGAAAATGTGAAATGGAATTAGCTGGAATGGCCTAGTCAAAGTGATGATCTTGCATTGGTACCATACCTAAGAGATGAGTGGAGGCTTTTCAGTCATGTAATACTACCAAGGGGAATAGGATGGCCATCTAACCATATATGCACTGGATTAGGGTGGCCTAGTCTTGAAAACTTACAACTCAAAGGAAGCAAAATGAGATTAACTTATTATTTTTTTCAATCAAATTCCAAGGAAAGAGTACTGAAATTAAAACATTTACCTGTTCTTCCATGTTGTGAATATTGAGCGGTGGGTATAGTTCAAGTATAAGGACATCCACCACAGCTGCCACTTGCTTACAGTCCTGATACAGCTGGTCTAGTTCTTCTACTTGACTGGGGGTCTCACACAAACCACCTTTCTCAACAGCTGCCAGAACACGTTTATACAAAATCTGTGGGTAGGAATGATCGAAAGAATTAGTGATACAGAAACCTAAAAGGTGAGAGGGCAATAGTGCAAATACTATCACTATCACAGGTTTGCCAACATTTCCCTCCTGACTCAGGCAAAGGAAATACAGTATAATACTATACTGTGAGCTTTTTGAATATCTAATGTGGACTCAACAAAAAGAACATCATACAAATAAATTTATGATGAGGGGTTATTGTACACATATACAATTAGAGCAACCTAAATATGAAAACTCTATCCAAAACCAACACGTGTAGACCTTGGCTGCCTTGACCAGGTTGACAGAAGGACCCATCAGATCTTTGTCCTCATTGCTCCACTTGTCCTCATCATCATCCTCCTCTTCTTCACTGTCTCCACCAAGTCTGCTCCACCCACTCCCATCACCCTCCAGAGCCTGTGGGAATAGATACTGGAACTTCAAATTGGATAAACATTTCCAGTCTTATCATCACTATTATCATCATGACTTTTTCTTACCTAAAGGCTGGATAAGGTAATATCCAAAGCCAAGGAAAGAGAGAGCATGAAAGTGGAAAATTATCCACAGCATGTCATATGAAATGGGTCAGGAAATCATTTACACATCATTCAAGCTCTCAGAATCATGATTCCTCCTCAAATGTTCTATTTATCTACACACACATTTCTTTTTCTTTATAGATGCATTTCACATACAACAGGCAGAGACTTGAGAAAAAAAAAAAAAAAGAGGGGGGCGGGGGGGGGGAACCATTGTCATGTAACTCTCTATAAGTACCTTATCCATCCAATCTGATCCCTTATCTATTTGCTAGCCTCCTCCACACCCTGATTTCTCACAGATTCATTTATAAAATATGTGAGCTGCCACAGTATCTACAATACAGTACGTAACTTGGTAAATAATCTGAAGTACTGTACATTCATATGCCTCAACGAAAGCACTTAAGCTGTTACCTGAGCTGTCAGTGGGCAATCTACTGATTACATAAGCTAAAACTAACAAAACAAATACAAAAAAAGGGACAAGTTAAAATGTGAGCTAATATATACTGGCATAAAAAAATATACAATACCTCTGATATCTCTGAGAATGCATCTGAGACCAGACTGTTCTGCTCCTGGAGTCCTTTCAGTGCAGCGGCCTTGTTGTCTTGAGGACATTTCTCCAGGAGGTCACACCCTTGCCACACCACACCAGTTGACTGTCGGTATCGGGCATCTCTGTGGATATGGAATAACTGTATAGTCTAATTTTCACAGCTATTACTCCTCATTTTTGGTGCTTAAGTCATACCAAAATCTCACATCCATACATTAATGAGGGCAGTAACGCACTTTCTCGCAATCCTCTTGCAATCTCCGGAATTCGTCCTATATTTAATATCAATGCCTTTTCATTAAACCAGCCAACTTAATTTCCCCTTTGCCTCACTACTTTCTATCTATCTATCTATCTATTGCCAGACGCCTCGATCCCGAACAGGGTGGCCACAAACAAATCGCCTCCATGTCACTCTGTCCCCTGCCATTTCACTACCACGCTCCCAACTCACACCCCCCTCTCTCATATACCTCTCCACTCCATCCCTCCATCTCATCCTCGGCCTACTTTCAATTTCTACAAACCACGTATATACTGCATTATCATTTCCGCACAAATGTTAGCCAGCTAAAACCTGGTGGCTTCCCATTCTTCAGACCTTTCATAACTTTTTCACTTCTGCCACTGATACATTTCTGGACGCTACTGTACAGTATGTACCTTGTCATATACGGTATCACCTACTGTGTATCATACTCCAGAATATGGTATCCATGAATATGTCACAATATGGTACATAAAAGGCAAAACTAAATTACTGAAACATAAAAACTCACACTGCTTCTCCACCCTCATCCTTGATAACCTTAATGAGCTGTCGTGTGCTCTGAATTGCTCGTACAACAGCTGCCCGCACTTCCTCCATTAGCGTTTTGCCCTGGGCCAGGGGCAGTCGATACCACGCTGACACCAGGCACACCACTGTACTCTCCACAGCACTTAGTAGGCCTGCAGGTCACGTCAAACATATTCACTTAAACCAAAAAAGGTGTTCTCAAATTCTAACCTTACATGAAATACAGATACACACAGCACTGACTATCAGTCTGTCCTTTACAGTATGACCCCATTACAGCATTCTATCCCTACCTACATAGGTGCACAAGGTAATAATGGAAAAACTTGAACAGTGGAACTTTGTTATACTTTGTGAATAGGGAGTACAGTACAGCACTGTACAGTACTCTGATTTCAAGTCACTGATGCTACTGTAATAAGATCTTACATCCACTTGCCCAGAGGCAAAGAGGAGATCCTTTGTTTGGCTCAGCGGTATCATGTGCACAAGTGAAGCATTTCTAGACCCCATTACAAAATGTTTCCTGATTTATTGTTCTCCTGCCCTTACCCCTCTTAAGCATTACAAACATATCATGTCACCACTGCTTTCTTCAAAAAGTGACTGGTAAATTGAAATGCATCATGAAGCTTTGGGAAGCATCTACAATGCAACCTTTTCAAGGAGATTTAAATCATACTATCATGTACTGCTGAAGGATGTAAATCTAAGACTAAAACATCCTAGCAACTAACTACTTCATTCTGAAGCACCAGGAAACATATTAGAAGCTGCTGGCATATATTTCATGCTTCCCATACATGTATCATCAGCTATCAGTTTTTTATGTATCTATCTATAGCCAGACACCATAATCCCATTAGGAGTGGCCGTTTGTCTTTGAGTTAGTTGTTTTATGGGGAGAGGCACTAACCCTCTGCCAACACACTTGCTTACAGGCCTTTAGGGTACTGTTTGGACTACACAGCCTAGCCCTGGGCCACTACACTCATGAGAGGGCAACAGAGGATTAGGATGACTGACAGACAGATCCTTTACTCAGAATCCAAAAATGCAGTCATACACTCATCATTTCTTGTCTTTTCACAGCTCATGATACACAGTGACTACTTAGGATGCCAAAAAATGAACTGTCAATGGCAATAACATCAACATCTGGAGGAAGAAATTTGCCAAGAATAAAAATATCTCCGCCTGGCCCGCAGAAGTGCATGGAAATGAATTCCTGCAAACTTATTCTGTGCCTGAAAGAATTTGTTATGAACTATCACAATCACTTCTCAATCATACAGACTACTGTGATCTACTCAAGAAAGTACAATACACCCAATCTGATGGCAGTGTGGGAAAAAAAATAAAAGACATAACTGAAATTAAATGGTTAACAGTGTTTCATGCAATAATACAATATTGCAGTATATACAGCTGCTTTGCATAAAACTTAATACTGTACTGCATTATATAATGCTACTTAACATAAAACTGAGTTTTGACTACACTTATCCCTAATGATATCCAACAAGCAAGTGCATAGCATAACAAGTTTATGTACTCCCTCTGAGAAGAACAATGAACTTACTTGAAGTTTCAACTGATGTTGGCATGGGAGCATTGCTAAAGCAGATGCAGATCTTGGTACACTCAAAGGAGAGCTTCTGAGCCATGGTTGCTGTTAAATGAAAATATTGTAATATTTATGGTCATGAGACAAAAATATGTGCAGATTATTATGCATATGGGGCAAAGCTAAAATTAAGAATGCTTCTATCTATCTATTGCCAGACGCCATAATCCCGTAAGGGGTGGCCATTTGACTTTGAGTTATTTGTTTTACAGGGAGGGGCACTAACCCTCCACCAACCCACTTGCTGACACGTAGGGAGCACGTACGGTTTGGCTATATGGTTACCACCCTGCGTTGTAATTGGTTTCTTGGCTTACAGGAAACCATTTGGCTTGTCACTCAATGTAAAGCCACCTGTAGAGGAAAGAAGAGCAATAAGAAGTGACAGGAAAGATAGGAGAAACAGGAACAGAGGAAGGTAGACACAGAAAAAGAATGATAAAGGCTAAGGTAGACAGCACTACATCAAGTGAGTGGATGATGGTTGCCACCACCTACCACTAACCTGAACATGTGAATAACTGTGTTGCTAGTTTTAATGGGCAAGCTGTCAACAGTTCTCTCACTTCTGTATTTTCTCCTCCTTTGTTTATCGATCCTACCCCACTGTACAATCCTTCCCATAATGCAAAGCAATCTAAATTCAATAAGCAAGATTACTGTAAAATGTTAACTAAAGTACAGCAAGATTTGATTACACTATTAAACATTCAATTATACAGCACTGCATGAACCAGAGTATTCTCAAGATCAGTAACCACATCCATAATTAGTACTGTATATAATGCACTGTAGACTAAAACAAGGGCTGGTATCACATTACAACATTTAGTATGCTGATATACTGTAATACAATACTCACTTATATCATTCCAAAACTTGTCCATGGAGAAGTCAGTTATCTCCCGCTGACCAGGGTTCTCTGTGGGATATACCATAAAACATCTTAAAAATAACAGCATACAACTGAGCACATATAATATTCATCAATACAGTTCACTTTTCTTTAAAAAAAAATTACCTTTGTATATTCATTATACAAGAGGTTATTACATTATGAAGAAAACCCCAAATTCTAGAAATCTATATAACTTTTTAAAAACTGATGAAAATAAATACACATAAAACTGTAATCTTTAAAACTATCTACGGTTAGGCCCGAAGACTGCTAGGGCTAGATCAAAGACTGGCAAGGTCTGGAACTAAGAATACCAAGGTAAGGACCAAAAAATTAGGATTGAAAGCTGTGACTTTCTCGGGAAAGTATGATCCCATTCTAATTTAATGCCCCCAAATTATCTTTTGAACAATAAAAGGGTTAGGTCCAAAGACTGCCCAGGTTAAGACTGAAGACTGTCCAGATTAAGTCCAATACATGCCCAGATAAGAACCAGAAGACGCAGCTTCCTTGGACTGGTTAAGACTGAAAATCTAAAAAGCTGAGGACATTTCACATTTCTAAATCGCTTTCGTTTCGCTTCTGAAGGCTCCAACATGCTTGCATGCATCGGCTTTGGTCACCTAATGGTGACACTCCATGCTGCTTGATCTCTGGCAGCCTCCCTATTTAGTCCCTTAACCCTGAGGTCACACTCAACGACCTCGTCCCAGGTCTTTTTCAGTCGACATCTCACTACCCTACCCCCAACATCAACACTTGTCATTTTCTGCACCCAATTATCATCCCCCACCCTCTCCACATGCCCAAACTATCTCAATCTACCTCTCCTCATCACAACACCAATACACTTCAGTCCCATCCTACCTCTCAACTCTTCTAAATGGTCATTTAAAATACTATGCTGTGCTTTAACTAACATTTTCCCTGATCTTCAGTCCTTCTCACTTTTCCAGGCTATTAAAATCATGGGGAAAATGCCACATCTCTGAGAGAACTTATCTGCCTGAGAGATGTTTAGTCATTTAAACTACATAAAAACAAATTACTACAAGGTAAATCATTGGACAAAGTTTAAGACAACTCTCATTAACAAATGTTTACAATTCTATAACAAGGACTTATCTAAATAATTATATAATTTATTTATAACACCAAACTTCAGCAAAAATAACTTTTATGATACAAAAAGCAGTAAGGTTAGACTGTTTACACTGACAGTGGTATCCTACAAGCGTCAACAGGTTGAGTCGGCCCTAAAGCCCATTCATCTCAATTCATTCTTGGCTAGTCAGGTTAGAATAGGTTTGGCTATATTAAATTACATTGGGTTAGATAAGGCTAACTGGGACAAAATGATGGTGAGGAGATAGACAGGCATTAAGACCACACCGACCTGAAAGCCTACCATGGCAAGCAACCAGCTGCCACTATTGGTGTAAAACTAACAATGTTTAATCATTAATAACCTTTTCCACAAATTTTGAAACTGGTAACTAGGCACATTCGGCTACAGTTTACTTATAAGTACAACTGTAAATCACATGTATTGGTGTTCTAGACTTTCACTATATAATGCTAAAAAACAAATAATAATGATAATAATTGCCTAAAAAAACTGACATGTGGAGCTAACCTTCATAATTTCCGGAAGCCAAATTTTCTTACAATCACTATTTCTTTATCGCAATTTACATTAAACATAATAATACACCATGTAGGCATGCACAAACCCCCTACCAATGCCCTAATTCTTCCCTAATTCAGTCACGTGTGGCTTAGCCACCATACCACGGTAATTCGGTAAGTACTGTCCTTAACTTTAACTCTGTTCACATTGTAAATTAACTTTCATTCTTAAAAACCTACCTTGAACTTGCTGCTCCGCCAGCATAAGGTTTTCTATACTATTTTGTAATATATTAGAGAGATGTGCAGTCGCTCGAGTTGTCATGTTTGCGTTGTTGTTTTTGTTGTTACATGGGTAGTTTCGGCAGCGGCTGTGGCTCGAACAATGTCTTATCATCAAAAGCATAATAAACCCTCAGATCATAATACTGCATGTTATATCGTATAAAAAAATAATAAAAAAAAGAAGAAGCTTCTCGTATGGGGGACTTTCAGAATGCTGAGCTCTTTCCAGTTACCATACGTGTAATATTTGTATATTATTTTTACTCCCTTGTCGAACTGTGAGATATAATATTGGCATATATCATTGAAAATAGTAAAATACTGCTTAGGAAACTCATAACCAATATGAATGATCGTTTTAATTTGTGCCATTTTATGAGTTACGGTGGTAGACTCGATAAATACTGTTTGTTATGTTGGATGTTGTAGCCGATCCCATTCATATATGAAGTTCCGATCATTATTCATTCTTAACACCGCTTGCCTGAAATTTATTAGTTTGTAAATTTTATGTCTTAACATTTCTCCAATCCACTCGCGTATTCGCACCAGGGGACAGTCGGATTTGAGAAAAGGCCACTGAGAATGTTTACAAACAATAGCAGACGAAGGCTACACGTGTTTGACGAAGGTTCAGGATCTGAATGTGCTGCTGAACACCTCGACTGAAATAACGCCAGATTGATAGTGAAGATTAAGACGGTGTGTGCCATGGCGTCCACCCCAGGGAGCGAACGTGCTGAATACAAAGGGCAACCAGCAGCAGGTGGTTTTGGATCGTGAACACTTGCTAAACTCTAAGCCGAACTAAAATCAAGAAATGCGAAAGTTTCTGGCAGAAAAAAGAGAGGTAAGGACATAGTGGGTCAATTATTTGCTTCTTAAGTTTAAGTGTAGTTCTGCCACTTAGGATAATGTATTTTAGATGTAACCATATTGCTTAATTTTAAACAGTATGCCTATTTGTTGAATGTACAGAGTGAGAGCAGTGCGAGTATAAGTGCTTAGTTAGGCAGCACAGAGTGCAGATGTGTTTGTTGATTGCTCCAAGTTTTCTTCATTTTTCTCTGCACTGCAGTTGAACACTTGCCTCTTCAATACTGGGAGGTTGAGAGTGAAGATTTCAGAATGTTGGGAACTGGAAATAGTGAAGAATATACGGATACTTCGCCTTCAAGAGGGTCCCAACAGCAATAGGCAAGTGCGGAAGCCAGGGTGGAGAGAGGAAATGATGTCTGTGGTCATTGTAACAACAAAGTTACTAGTCGAGGCAGGGGTAGTGATGGTTTACTCTGTGACTATTGCCATTTCTGGGTGCATGCTTCATGTGAAGTTATGAGCTTAGATATGTATAAATTGTATAGTAAGGTAGGTCAGCAAGTCCCCAGTATGTCATATTATTGTGCATTTAACCATTGTAAAAAATTTTCAGGAGAGATACTCAAACAGCTAGGACCGATCAGGCAGAAGGTTGAAGAAAATTCTCATAGAATTAGTGCTTTGGAGGAGGCAGTTAAAAAGCAGGATAGTGAGATGGAGTCCAAAATAAAGGACAAGATGGAAAACATTGTAGAGGATTGTATTGAGGAAAATGTGAAGAATGCATGGGAAACAGATAGGGATAGGACTGCTAGTCTGAAAAATGTGTTATTTCTGAATGTGGAGGAGTCAGATGCAACAGTCAACAAGGAGAGAGAATTAAGCATGACAAAGACATAGTGGTGAAAATACTGAGTGACCATATGGGGTTGAATGAACCCAATCTGATGGGCAAAATATATACTTTTAGACTGGGGAAAGAAACTTCCACTACTGGCTCCAGACTGCTGAAAGTTTGTTTTGAAGAGGAAAGTTTGGCTAGGAAAGCACTTCACTCTGCAAACAGACTGGATATGTTTGAGGAAGAGTCCTTTAGGAACATCAAAGTTTTCCGAGATTTATGCCAGGTGGATAGAGATAAAAGGAGAGGGCTGGTGAATGAAGTGAAAAGCAAGAATGAAGAGCTGAAGAAAGATAATGTGAATAATTTCAAATGGGTAATTCAGGGAGAGAAAGTGGTGAAGATCAAAGTTGACCCAACTAGAAGCCAAAATTTTTGAAAGAGCCCCACACTGCAAAAACAATGAAATTTAAATGT
>JAGKTI010003028.1:20864-40118 GCA_018397915.1 Birgus latro | reverse complement strand
CGAGTGATGAGAAGGAGGACATATGTACCTAGGAGGAAAATATGGAAGCTGGGAAACCAATCAGTAAGGGATGCCTTTTATAGTGAGATGAGGAGAGTGGTGGCTGAACAGGAAGCCGTAGATAGAGGCGTTAATGAACAGTATAGAGCCCTTAAGAACAACCTCTTGAGAGTTACCGATACAATATGCGGTTGGACAAGAGGCCCACCAAGACATAAAGTAACTTGGTGGTGGGATGAGGGTGTAGAAGCTGCAGTTAAGGAGAAAAGAAGGCTTTTCCGGGAATGGAAGAATGGTGGTAACAGGGAGGAGTACTTGGCTGCCAAGCGCAGGGCTAGAAGAGAGGTATACAGGGCGAAGTCTGAGTCACAGAGACTTTTACTTGATAATCTAAATCATGGAGAAAGGAAAAATATGATTTTTAGGGTGGCAAATCAGGTGAAGAGGGATAATCGGGACATTGTAGGTGAGCAGTGTGTGAAGAATGATGATGGAAGGGTGGTGGTGAGCAGTGAGGATATTAAAGATGCATGGAGAGAGCATTATAGCCGATTGTTGAATGAGGAGTTTGATTGGGATAGAGAAGGTTTGGAGCCCGCTGATCCAGTGTTTGGCCCTTGGCCTTTGATTGACGCTGCTACTGTGAGTGAGGCAATAGGCAGGATGCGGGTGGGGAAGGCAGCAGGTGTGTCTGGGTTGACTGCCGAAATGTTGAAGGCCTCAGGAGATACTGGGGTGAGGTTAGTCACTGACCTGATAAATATGATTATATATGAGTGTGTTGTCCCAGATGATTGGCTGAGGAGTGTAATTGTAAATGTGTACAAGGGAAAGGGTGATGCCCTGGAAAGGGGAAATTACAGAGGTATAAAGCTTTTAGATCAGATAATGAAAGTAATGGAGAGAGTTCTAGAAGGTATGATTAGAGAAAGAGTGAATATAGATGAGATGCAGTTTGGGTTTATGCCAGGCAGGGGGACCACTGATGCCATATTCGTTGTTCGACAGCTTCAGGAAAAATATATTGGAAAGAAAAGGGAATTGTATTTTGTTTTTGTTGATTTGGAAAAGGCCTTTGACAGAGTACCTAGAGAGGTGGTGAAGTGGGCAATGAGAATGCCAGGGTTGGAAGAGTGGCTGGTTAGGGTGGTGATGGCCATGTACATGGGTGCTCGCATCCAGGTAAGAGTGAATGGAGCTTTGAGTGATGAGTTTTCCGTGAATGTTGGTGTGCATCAGGGGTCAGTTTTGAGTCCCTTGTTGTTTATCATGGTGCTTGAAGCCCTCTCACGTGACCTCAGAGATGGACTCCCATGGGAGATGTTGTATGCTGATGATTTGGTGTTGATTGCGGAGAATGAAAAGGAGGCGGAGGAAAGATTTAAGAAGTGGAGAGATGGTATGGGGCACAAGGGCTTGAGGGTGAAGAGGTGGACTGGAGAGAGACTTTTGAGGGTAAATCTATTGATGAGATGAACAAAACTCTTGTGAGTAAATTACATGATTTAATACAGGACCATGTACCGAGAGTGCAATGCGAGATTAATAAACCCAAACCGAAATGGATCACGAAGCAAGTGAAAAACCATATAGAAGCCAAAGAAAAAGCATGGAAAAGGCTCAGAGCAAGAAAAACAACCAAAAGAGTGGAGTACAAACAGGAGAGGAACAAAACATAAACATTGTAAGGAAGGCGAAGAAGGATTTTACCAAGAGGTTATGTGAGGATATCAAAGAAAATCCAAAACATTTCTGGGGTTTTATACACAGTAAAACTAACCTGAAGGAGAATGTTTTTCGAGTTAGGAAAAGAGATGGCCACTTAACTGAGAATGATTTCGAGACAGCTAATGAATTTAACAAAGCCTTTCATAGTGTTTTCATTAAGGAATCTAAAGAGGATTTGCCAAATTTTGATAAGGTATACAATATTCCCTCTGTGGCGGGGGGGGACATAATCTGGCTGCACTATGGGTGGTGCTACTACTCTGCGGCCAGATTGTGTTAGTAAGAATTCCGCCACCGTATTCCCTGCGTGTCGTAAAAGGCAACTAAAAGGGGCGGGGTGAGGGGACTAGGGACCCCCTCCTCTGTTTTTTAGTTCCAAAAAAAAGAGACAGGCCAGAGAAAGGGATGGGGGATCGAGTTATCCCCGTACACTGAAGGTTGGGTCTATGAATGTGCGTGGTTGTAGTACGATTGAGGCTAAAAGGGAGGAGATTGGGATAATGTTTGTGAGAAGAAAGTTGGATGTGTTAGCTTTGAGTGAAACAAAGATGAATGGGAAAGGTGAGTCTACATTTGGAAGTGTGAATGGATGATTGTCAGGTGCTGATAGAGGAAGGGCAAGAGAAGGTGTGGCCTTGTTAGTGAGCCCGGAAGTACAGCAGTGTGTGATTGAATGGAAAGAGGTGTCATCGAGACTGATGTGGGTGAAAGCGAAATTTGAATGTGAGTTGTGGGTTTTTGTGAGTGCATATGGGCCTGGTAGTGAAAGGGATGAAGAAGAGAAGGAGTCTTTCTGGAATGATGTTGATGAGTGTTTGCAGAGCTTTGGAGCGAATGTGAATGTGGTAATGATGGGGGATCTGAATGCTAGAGTGGGAAATGTAGCAGTTGAAGGTGTAGTTGGTATGCATGGTGTGCCTGGAAGAAATGAAAATAGAGAACGAATGATAGGTGTGTGTGTTGAGCGAGAGATGGTGATTGGGAATACCTTGTTTGAGAAGAAAGATATTTATAAGTATACATGGGTGAGACAGGAGGGTGGAAGGGTTGTTGACAGAGCATTGATGGACTATGTGGTTGTTTCCAGGAATGTAATAGGAAGATTGTTGGATGTGAGAGTTTTGAGAGGGGAGGGTGGAGGTATGTCTGACCACTACCTGGTGGAGGGAAAGTTGAGAGTAGGTAAGAGTTGGGTGAGAGCTAGGAGAGTTAGGTGTGGCAGGGAGGTTTTGAAAGTGAGTGAGTTAGATAAAAGAGAGAAAATGATAGAGTATCAGGAGAAATTGAGAGATCAGTAGTACGCAGTGAAAGATCAGGAGAGTGGCAGTGTGGAGGAGGAATGGCAGTTGTTTAAGAGTGCTGTAGCGGGGCATGCAGAAGAGGTGTGTGGTGTGAGACGAGTGGGTGGTGGTGTAAGAAAGGGAAGTGAATGGTGGTGCGAGGAAGTAAGTATGGCTGTGGGTGAGAAGAGACATGCATATGAAGTGTGGTTGCAGAGGAAGGATGAGGTGTCATATGAGAGGTATAAGGAAAAGAGGAATAGGGCGAGAAAGGTTGTGCGTGATGCCAAAGTGGCAGCAGATGAGAGGTGGGGTAGGAGGATGACTGAGAATTTTCAAGAGAATAAGAAAATGTTTTGGAAAGAGGTGAAAAGGGTGCGAAAGGGAGAGTCTGGGAAGGAGGAGCGAGTAAAAGCAGAGGATGGAAGGATGTTAATTGAGATGGATGCAGTAAGGAAGAGATGGGCAGAGTATTTTGAAAGATTGTTGAATGTAGAGGAGGAAAGGGAGGCTGAGATTGTGGCAGATGGAAGGGTGCAAGGAATAGATGTGTTGGGAGAGTTGAATGAATCTCTTATCACGATGGAGGAAGTGCAAGAGGCAGTAAAGCAGATGAAAACAGGGAAAGCTGCAGGTATGGATGGGTGTGCTGTGGAATGCCTGAAACTTGGTGGAGCGACTATTGTTGACTGGTTAGTAAGACTGTTGAATGTGTGCTTTGTGCAAGGTATGGTGCCAATTGACTGGGCAAGTGCTTGTGTGGTCCCATTGTATAAAGGTAAGGGTGATAAGTATGAATGTACTAGCTTTAGAGGTATAAGTCTGTTGAGTGTGGTGGGTAAGGTGTATGGTAGTGTTAATTAAGAGAGTTAGAGAGGGTACAGAGGGAGTGATTGGTGATGAGCAGTGTGGCTTTAGGAGAGGGAGGGGATGTGTGGATCAGGTGTTTGCTGTGAGACAGGTGTGTGAAAAGTATTTAGCGAAAGGTAAGGATGTGTTTTGGGCATTCATGGATTTAGAGAAAGCATATGATAGAACTGATAGGGAGGCTTTGTGGAATGTTTTAAGATTGAATGGGCTTGATGGCAGGTTACTAAAAGGAGTGAAAAGTTTTTATGTAAATAGTAGAGCGTGTGTAAGAGTGGGAAATACTGTGAGTGATTGGTTTCCCGTGAGAGTGGGGCTGCGGCAGGGATGTGTGATGTCACCTTGGTTGTTTAATATTTATATGGATGGTGTTGTAAGGGAGGTGAATGCAAGAGTGTTAGGTGGAGGACTGAGTCTGGTGAATGGAGGTAGAGAGTGGAATCTGAAGCAGCTGCTGTTTGCGGATGATACTGCACTGGTGGCTGATTCAGAGGAGAGATTGAGACAGTTGGGAGAGGAGTTTGGAAGGGTGTGTGAAAGGAGGAAACTGAAAATAAATGAGAATAAGAGTAAAGTGATGAAGTGTACGAGGTTGGTAGATGGTAGGAGGATGAATATAGTTTTGAATGGTGAGTTGCTTGAGGAGGTTGAGTGTTTTAAGTATTTAGGGTCACATGTTGCTGCAGATGGAAGAATAGATGCAGAAGTGAAGTTTAGAATGAATGAAGTTGGAAAGGTGCTGGGAGGAATGAAAAAGTGTTTGGATGTTGTTCACTCAGAATGGATGTAAAGAGAAGGCTGTATGAGGGTGTTGTTGTACCGACTGCATTATATGGGGCTGAAACATGGAATATGGGTGTAGCAGAGAGGAAAAGTTTGAATGTAATGGAGATGAGGTGTCTGAGGAGTATGTGTGGAGTGACGCGTATGGATCGAGTGAGAAATGATGAAGTGCGAAGGAGAACTGGAATTGTTCAGGAGATGGCTGATCGAGCTGAACAGAGGGTGTTGCGATGGTTTGGGCATATTGAGAGAATGGATGATGAGCGATTGGTGAAAAAGATAACTAGATCTGATGTGAGAGGTGTAAGGCTGAGAGGAAGGCCACGAATAGGATGGATGGACAGTGTGAAGAGAGCGTTGGATGCGAGAGGGTTGTCTGTTGAGCAAGGAAGAGTGGCTGTGCGTGATAGAAATGAATGGAGAAAAATTGTTAATGAATAAATGATGACGCAGCCCTGAGGAGATATTCTCCTGCATTTTGTCTGATCAGCTGATCAGGTCAGTTGCAGGTAAGGGGCTGGATACATTATGATGTGGCAGGGGTAAACCAGCTTTGCTGTCGGGCCCTGCTGCGGATGTCACTGACTGCACTGCGTAGTTGACCCTAGTGCGGTGTGGTGCGGAGAGGATCTGTCCCTTCTCCCCTTTAGGGCTAAGATGTGAATGAATGTGTATGAGTGGATGAGTAAATTGGTAGTGTGTTGACCTGTCTCGGCTACCTCCCTTTTCTTGGGGGAAGCAGCCTAGGTATATAGATAGATAGATACAATGTTCCAATGATTGAGGATATTTCTGTTACTGTCAACGAGGTAGAGGAATTTTTGAAAACCATAAATGTTAATAAAGCCATGGGACCAGATGGTATTCACCCAAAATTGTTGTATGAATGTAGTATGGAGCTAGCACTGCCACTCACAATGATTATAATTGGTTCACTTAATACAGGTGAGATACCAACTCTGTGGAAAACAGCTAAAGTGTGCCCAGTCTATAAGAAGGGCGACAAGTTGGTGCCATTAAATTATAGACCAGTATCACTGACATGTGTGATGCGTAAAATTTGTGAAATAATGATAAGGTCTAAGTTAGTGAGTCATTTGGAAGAGAACAACTTGGTGAGTGACAAGCAGCATGGTTTTAGACAAAGGAGAAGCACCTTGACCAACCTTCTGGTTTATATGGAAAAGTTGACAGTGGCAGTGGAACAACACATACCTGTTGACATAAATTATTTAGATTGTATGAAAGCGTTTGATACAGTACCCCATGCCTGATTGTTGATGAAGTTGGAAGTCCTTGGTGTAGGTGGTAACCTGTTTAGGTGGATTAGTGGCTTTTTATCAAACAGAGAAAAATTTGTGGAAATCAGAGGAGTTCAGTCACAAAAGTTAGATGTTACCTCAGGAGTACCGCAGGGATCTGTACTTGGACCAGTCCTGTTTTTGGTATATATAAATGATTTGGTTCAGGAGCTCGAGTGTCCTACCCTCATGTTTGCAGATGATGTTAAAATTTTTACACAGGTTAACACTTTTTTTCGTGGTAGGTGGTAGCGACCATCATCCACTCACTTGATGTAGTGCTGCCTACTTCTTCCTTATCCTGTATCATTCTTTTTCTGTGCCTGTCCTCCTCTCTTCCTATTTCTCCCATCTTTCCTGTCACTTCTTGTTGCATTTTTTTCCTTTACAGGTGGCTTTACATTTAGTGACAAGCCAAATGGTTTCCTGTAAGCCAGGAAACCATTTACAATGCTGGGTGGTAACCATATAACCAAACCATACGTGCTCCCTATGTGTCAGCAAGTGGGTTGGTGGCGGGTTAGTGCCCCTCCCTGTAAAACAAATAACTCAAAGTCAAATGGCCACCCCTTTGCGGGATTGTGGCGTCTGGCAATAGATAGATAGATAACACTTTTGAGGACATTCAAGCTATGAAGAGGGATCCGGAGAGACTGCAGGATTGGAGTAATAAATGGTTGCTCAAATTTAATACCAGTAAGTGTGTGACGATGCATATAGGACATAGAAATCCAGGATATGTCAATACCTTGAATGGAGAGGAACTCAAATCTTCAAAAGCAGAGAAGGATCTCAGAGTGTTGATAACATTGGATTTAAAACCATCCCAACACATTACAAGAATTGCAGCCAAGGGTAACAGGCTGGTTGGACTGATTAGAAGAAACTTCCCTCACATGGATCTGGATATGTGCAAGACCCTATACTTATCCCTAGTATGACCCTGTTTGGAATTTGCAGTACAAAGCTGGGCACCTTACTATTGGAAGGACATCAGTGAACTGGAGAGGGTACAACGAAGGATGACTGAGCTTGTACCTGAGCTCAGGGACCTGGACTATGAGGAACGGTGTGATCGGCTGGGCCTGACAATGGTGGAACAGAGAAGACATCAGGGAGATTTAGTGGAAACTTTTAAAATATTAAAAGGGATAGATAACATTGATCATAGTGTGTTCTTTGAATACAGCGAAGGTAGCACCAGGATGAACACATGTAAGCTCAAAAAGAGAGGACACTAGAGAACAACGGTTAGAGCAAATTCGTTTAGTGTGAGGGTTGTCAACCATTGGAATTCCCTTCCTGAAGAAGTTGTTACTGCCCCATCAATAGGTGCTTTTAAAGCTGGTTTGGACATGTGGTTATCTAACAGAAATTTGGGAATATAGGTTTGTATAGGGTGTTGTACGGGTATTAGAGAAGTTTTGGAGACTATGTATATGATTTTGAGATGAATTCCGCATTCAAGAATGGATGATAGATGAGCCCTAAAAGAAACGTCTAAGTCTCTTAACCTCCCATGTATTTGAACTAGGTAAGTTTGAACTAGTTAAGTTTGGAATGGCTGGGAGAAGAAGAAATGAGGGGAGAGAGGAAGAGATCAGTAGGGCAGTAGTTGAAGCAATGAAGAAGATCAAGATGGGAAAGGCCCCAGGAATTGATGGAGTGTGTGGTGAAATGCTGAAGTATCTGAAGTATGGGGGTGAGATTGTGGTGGAGTGGATATGGAAGTCTGTGTAGATTGGCTTGGGAAGAGGGAAGGGTTCCGGAGGATTGGAAATCAGGTATAATTGTTCCTTAGTACAAGGGAGGCAGTTGCTGAATCTGTAGAGAGGCAGCCTGCAGTCCTAATGGACCCAGGTTCGAATCCCGGCTGGGGCAGGGAACAGTTTAAGGATTTGAATTTCATAAAGCAGTTTTTCCTGATCTACCAGAAGACCCGCTGACATGTCATAAAAATACCCCTGCTAATGCCAGTACACCAGTTCTGTATGAGCCGGCCCTAGCATGTATTCAAAATGGACGGTGGGTGTTAGTGCCAAAGTGGTGACATGTGGAGGTGTAGGAGGACTACTGGGCTGTGGGATAGGCCAGTGCCCCAAGAATAGGCCATGAAGCCTTTGCCCAGAATCGGACATCGTTTCATTTCGTTTCGTTTTTGAAGGCTCCAGCATGCTTGCATGCGTCGGCCTTGGTCACCTAATGGCGGCTCTCCATGCTGCTCGATCTTTGGCAGCCTCCCTGTTCAGTCCCTTAACCCTTAAGTCACATTTAATGACCTCGTCCCATATCTTTCTCGGTCTGCCCCTCCCAACCCCTCCCCCAATATTAACACTTCTCACCCTCTGCACCCAATTATCATCCCCCATCCTCTCCACATGTCCAAACCACCTCAGCCTACCTCTCCTCATTACAACATCAGTACACTCCAGTCCCATCCTACCTCTCAACTCTTCCATCATAAACCCAGCCCCCCCAGGCCTTGCATGCAGGGACGCACTGCACATCCACCTAATCTTTGTCATTTCTGTACATTTAAACCTGCGAATATCCTCTTCCTTTACTGCCCAGGTCTCACTACCATACAGCATCACGCTCCTAACACATGCTGCATACAAAGACCCCTTAGCACATAAGGAGAGTCCTTTCAATGTCAGGAGAGGCAACAGATCCCTGAACTTCTTCCAACCACTTCTCACCCTAGCAACCGAGCTAACTTCAGCCCCACCTCCGGCACATAACATGTCTCCCAAATAACAAAACTCCTCCACACACTCATGAGACTCACCAGCATGTTAAAATAAAAAGGGGGGGGGAGAGATGTATGTGGTAACCATAGGGGTATTTGCCTTCTTAGTGTACTTGGAAAAAATATGGTAGAATACTTATTGACAGGTTCAGGCATATAACAGAGGAGCTAGTTGGAGAAGAACAAGGGGGATTTAGGAAGGGGAAAGGGTGTGTAGATCAGATATTTGTTCTAAGATGTTTAGTGGAAAAGTGTCTAGAGAAGAGAAAGAAAGTGTATGCTGCCTTCATGGACTTGGAGAAAGCATATGACAAAGTAAATAAGGCAAGGTATGTGGAAGGTATTAAGAATATATGGAGTGGATGGGAAATTTGTGAGTGCTGTGAAGAGTATGTACGAGGGAGCTACGGCTACGGTGCGAGTGGATGATGAGCTGAGTGAGTTCTTTGATCTAATTGTGGGACTGAAGCGATGTGTGATGTCTCCATGGCTGTTTAATATATTCATGGATGGGGTTGTAAATGAGGTGCAAGGTAGGGCAGTGGATGTGGGGGTGGCTGTAATGAATGAGGGTGAGGTGTGGAAGATTCTAGTGTTGCTGTGTGCTGATGATACAGTATTGTTAAGTGAAGATGAATGGGAGTTGCAAGGTTTGGTGAATGAGTTTGGGACAATATGTAAGAAGAGGAATTTGAAAGTTAAAGTAAACAAGAGTAAAGTTATGGTGTTTGAGAGGAATGAAGTCACAGAATGCACAGTGAGGTTGGATTGTGAGGATATGGAGAATATGAGTGCTTCCAAGTACTTGGGTAGTGTGTTGAGTAAGGATGGAAGTTTTGGGGATGAAGTGCTTGAAAGGGTATAACAGGGAAGGACGGTTGTTGGTTCACTGAAAGCAGTGATGAGAAATAGGAAGGTGAGTATGGAAGTTAAGAAGTCACTGCATGATAGTAGCGTGATCCTTACCGTGACATATAGAAGCGAGGCATGGACATTGCTAGAGAGGAACAAGTCAAGAGTGAGAGCACTGGAAATGAATTACCTGAGAGAAGCATGTGGAGTGACGTGGAGGGACTGGTTGACGAATGAAAAAGTGACAGAATGTTGTGTGGTGGATGTGGATGTGACTGAGAAAAGTAGGAGAAATACAGTGAGGTGGTTTGGACTTGTGGAGAAATGGAGAATGAAAGACTGACTAAGAGGGTGTATGTGGATGAAGTGGAGGGAGGGAGGGGGAGGGGGAGACTGAGGATGAGGTGGAGGGTTGGAGTTGAGAGGTAGGCTATATGAGGGAGGGGGGAGTGAGTTGGGGTGAAGGCAGTCAAATGGTGAGTGACAGAGCGACTTGGAGGCATTTTGTCTGTGGCCAACGTTTGCAGGATTATGGCGTCGGGCTATAAATAGATAGATGCCTGTACGCTAAAGGTTTGTAGGAATTTTTATCCATTGTTGCTCCCCCTCTCCCCCCTTTTTTTTAAATGGGTGCTTTAAGCAGAAGGGAAAACTTTAACAACTCATTTCATATTCCTCCAATTTGTTTTCTGTATTTTGGTGATTATTCTTAGGGTAGTAAATGACTTTTCTGCTGAATTGTTCCCAGATATTATCATCATTTTCCTTAAGCCTTAGCTGTTATTGAAGGGACTTGCCCAAATGTACCAAGATTCATTTAATTTTCCCATTTCACTTGTTTCCTTTTTTACGGCCTTTTTGGGCGTAAATAATTTCTCCTATTAATTTCATTTCTCTGTTGGTATTGTTTGCTTGTTATTTGCCATGTCTCATTTCTCAGTGATTATTTTGTGCTGTGGATTTCGTTTCCCGCTTCTCAACTAGAGGTTATGTTAGGTTACATTGTTTGTTACAGTTAGGATACCTGTACAATAGGTTTACTTAAACTGTTTGGTTAGGTTAGCTTATGTTCTTGAGGGTTAGAATATGTTACGTTGTAAGGCAATGGTGATTTATTTATGGTTAGGTAATATTTGGGTCGATTATGTTATTTGTAAGAGTTCAGCTGGGAAGAAGGGTTGCTAGGTCTTTGAAAGCATGAAAATAAAAATGTTGCAGAATGGCAGTATCATAACACCAACTCGGACGTATGGAAGCGAAGCTTGATCATAGTTTGAAGGACACAAGTCAAGAGTGAGAGCAGTGGAAATGAGTTATTTTAGAGGAGCATGTGGAGTTACATGGAGAGACCAACTGAAAAATGAAGAAGTGAAGGAGTTATTAGAGAGAGGGGAGTGTGAGCTAGGAGCAGGGCAGTGAAATGGCAGGGGACAGAGCGACATGGAGGCGATTTGTTTGTGGCCACCCCTTACAGGATTATGGTGTCTGGCAGTAGATGGATAGAATTATAGTAGCCTACTTGTATTGCCTACATCAGGGGATTTATTAAACTTAATCCCTTACACTTTCTCACAAAATTTGCTGGTCCTCTGAGGCACAGCATGTCAGAGCTGTTAAGGCAATTGCAATACTGAAGTACAGTAGTTAATCAGGATAAAATAAAACATATGGGCTGCTAAATTAATGCAACGTTTCTGTTTGGCAGGCTGGAGTTCAATTACAGTAACCTGAATTTTGGTCATAATGATATCAGAGAAGAGGACTTTGTTATGTGGACTCCACCTCTGACACAGTACAAGGACATCATCAGTGAAACACAGGTAAGATAAGCTCATGTTTATTGACTACCAGTGGTCTAGACTAACCAGCAGGGTTGGCATGATTTTGGTCGAGCATTTTGAAATAGTGATTTAAAACATGCTTTAAATCAGTAGTTTTTGACACATACGGTGTGTCATATATGTCAAAAATCCTTAATTTCTCAAGCAGTTTTATTTATTTAGTCATTTATTTGGCAAAAATAATATGTATAAGAATATATTTATTTTCTTATATAATTATTTATTATTTATTCATCTACTGTATTTACTTGTATACAGTATATTACTAACAGATGAACATGAAGGGTTGTGTTATTATTGCTTCATCAAATCAGTAATTATATCTTATTTCATTATATCTTTTAATAAAACTTACGGTGCACGAAAGGGTTAAGGAGCAGCCACTAGAACTATATAATGAATGCTGTAATTTTTGCACTCCTTCAGGTCTGACCGTGGCAAATTCTTTGTCTTATAAAAGACCACTGTCTAATTCTAATTTCAGCCAAAAACTGAATTAAAGTAATCCCTCCAATATCCGATGTAATAGAACCAAAGGCATCCTGAAAATTGGGTTTGTCTGGGAATTGGGCCAAAGCCTCCTGGACAGGTACTTATGGACCCTAACCCAGCCTAACTCAGAAAACCACCTACATAACTCCCTACTAGACATGCATAGCACGCCACAGAAAGAGACGGAGCTTTTGAGAACAAAAATGTAGAGGGTGAAGGGGAGATTAAGGGGGGTTGTCATCAAAGTATATAGACTACAACAAGTAAACCCACTAGATCCTTGAATTCAAGTGAGCACGGCTGAGGCAGCGAGTCCTCGAAAAGCTATGACGTCACGCATGGGGTAGTGCAGACGACAATACTGAGGGAAGAAACTGGACATTCCATTTTTGCTCACTATTACGTCAGTGTGGAGCAGTTATGCTTGTTGTATACCAATAAAAGAAATAAATCAGTCATTCCTTAACATATTGGGCACTTGCAAGAAAGCTGTTATTCATATTTACTAGTGAAAAGAGTGTTAACTGCACTTAGAGGAAGGCCAGCAAGCTCCATTCCCCACCATAATCAATAGTTTTATTGCTACAGAGTGTAAGTTAATGATTGCTTCAGCTATGCAGAAACCAGTTAGCAGTTCTTAAAAATCCTTGGGATAGTCGAGTGTAATGAAATTTTGGCATAACTGACTCGTTCTGAGGTGTTTTGCTAGGGCATTTTTTTAATGCAACAGTATGTAAAATTCTGAAAATGCATCCACTTTATTACTTTATCAGGGAGGGTAGGAAGATTGACAGTGCATCAAAGAGAATCGAGAGATTGTGACATTGTATCAGATGTAAGAGGGTTAGTGCTTTCATCATAATTTCTTACCAGTAGCACAAGGATAGTGCAAGTAGGGCAGCAAACTCTCATCACCCCATATTCCTAGGTCATGACACTCATCCCCAGATCACCCCACACATCCCCAGGGCTCCACAGAGATACAACTTACCATCAGCACAGGGCAAGTGCAAATAGGGTGGCAAACCCCCATCATGCCACACATTCCCAGATCACGCCACACATCCCCAGGTTACCCCCCATATCTACAAGTCACCTCACACATCCCCAGGTTACCCCCCCATATCTACAAGTCACCTCACACATCCCCAGGTTACCCCACACATTCCCAGGTCACCTCACACATCCCCAGCTTACCCTGCATTCCCCAGATTTCCTGCACATACCTAAGTCACTCCAAACATCTCAAGTCACCTCACACATCTACAGCTTCAATGAAATACAACATGTTAATCATATTTTAATATCATTTTATTTAGCATAAAAAATTACATGAATATTTTCTTATGCTAGTAGATAAATATATATTGAACTATCACATTACAGAAGGTGAAGCAAGAAGAGCTTTGTGCATAAAAATATAAAAATATTCACATCAGAGTTTGTTTAATAATTGCACAGCCAATAAAAAATCATGCATTTGAAGCAAATAGAAAAATATTCACAGCCGCAGTTGATAATGACACATCCATACAAAATACCTGATTGTAGCAAAGTAAAATAATATTTGTTCTGGCATGAACATGAGAAATGCCATCAGCTTTGCATATACAGTATAATAATTATGGCTGTACAAGTAAGTAGAGGTTTGTACTGTACTTGTACTGTAATAGAATAATATCCAGATCATTGCCGGTGAAGTTTATATTCAAGGGGTGGTTGGGGTTTATTGCTCATGTAATGCCACTCAGGGATGAGTGAGGCTGGTCACTCTCATCTTAAATGTCAGGACCAACTTGCCTAGCCCCGGGCTCCTGCGCTTCTCTGTGGGGCGACATAGGATTAAATGATGGATGGATGGATGGATTACTAAATACTGAGACATCCATATAATATACACTGTACTGTACGTGTAGCTGCTATTTGGCATAAATATCACAAAATATATAATCAAATCAGACTGTGACATTATATTTCATACAGTATAATGTCTTAAAACTAATAAAAGATATAAGTACTGTACAGTATGTATTGGTTTGTACTGTAATACAATAACATCCAGAGTGTGTGCAGCAACACAAGTTATTGATAAGTGACACGGTGCTTAAGGAGGGGGTGATGAAAAAGAGGACCTATGCACCTAGGAGGAAAATATGGAAGTTGAAAAACCAAGAAGTAAGGAATGCTTTCAGTAGCGAGATGAGGAGTGGTGGCTGAACAGGGAGGCATGGATGAAAGTGTTAATGAACAGTGCAGAGCCCTCAAGACCAACCTCTTGAGAATTGCTGATTCAGTACAGTATGTGGATGAACTAGATGCCCACCAAGACATAAAGTGACTTGGTGGTGGGATGAAGGTGTTGAAGCTGCAGTTAAGGAGAAAAGAAAGCTCTTCTGTGAATCAAAGACGGGTAGTAACAAAGAGTAATATCTTGCTGCCAAGCGTAAGGCTAGAAAAGAGGTTTACAAGGCGATGTCTGTGTCACAGAGACGTTTACATGATAACCTAAATCGTGTTGAAGGGAAGAATATGATTTTTAAGGAAGCAAATCAGGGAACTGTACAGTACAGTGGACTTGCACATTACGATTGATCACATTGTGCTAATTGCATAGTACATGAGTGACCAAAAATCATGACCATAAATCATTGAATGCGCAGAGTCTAGCCCACAATACACGAGTTAGAGGCAAGGAGTGGATCAATACTGCCATTTTCCTGCGGTTTTGACTGTTGCTGCATTCTGGAAGAAATACTGTATAACATTCGACAGGCCGTAAATTTCTTCGTCAAAGCCTGGAATAATACAACACTGGCAACATTTAAACACACATGGTGCGGCCAGGGCAGCAGGGGCACTCTAAGTGTGTGGCCGTGCCTCAGAACACCTGCTATTTAAGTCCATCAGAAGGAGTGTGTATTGTTGTGAGTAACAGATGGAAGGAAAATATAAGAGAGTATGGATCAGAGTGAAAGCTGGACTACAAATGTGGGTGATTGTGTGTGTGTGTATGTGCCAATGCAAGATCGTGTAATAGAGTGAGAGAAGAGTTCTGGACAAATGTGGAAGCTTGCTTGGAAAAGTTTGAAAGAAATGAGAGAGTGTTTTTGATTGGTGATATGAATGGGAAAGTAGGGAATGTGAAGGTGGATGGAGTGGTTGGTGAGTGGGGTGTGCCTGCATTGATGGATGAGAACGGCAGTGCTTTAGTGGACATTTGTGCCTGGAGGGGGTTGGTGATAGCTAATACCTTCTTCAGGCACAAAATGATCCATAGGTATACATGGCATGTGATGACAGGGGTGGATTGTGAGCTGAGTGAACAGAAGGTAGTGATTGATTATGTGTGTGTGGATGAAAGGATGAGAAGGTGTACAATGGATGCAAGAGTATATAGAGGTTGGGGGAGTGGACTTTCTGACCACCACTTGGTGGCAGTCAGAATCAAGGTCCATATAAACTGTAGGAAGAGAAGAAGGGAAGGACAAGAGGAGGTAGTTCTTACAAGGAGGGTAGAAAAGTTACAAGAGGATGGAATGAAGGCAGAATATAAAAGGGAAGTGGGAGATCGATTGGGTAAATATAATTTGGAGCAAATGGGGGACATGGAAGGTGAGTGCAAGATATTCACAGAAGAAATCTGTACAGCATGTGAGGTGGTGTGTGGGGTAAAGAGAAGACGAAAGGGGGTTCAGGAACAGCATGGTGGACTGAAGAGGTGAGAGAGGCTGTGGCACAAAAGAAGAAAGCATATAATGAGTGGATGAGGAAAAGGAGCGTCGAAGAAGTTGAGAGACAGAAGAGAGAGTTATATGTAGAGAGGAGGAGAGAGGTGAAAAGATTAGTAAGAGAGAGTAAGAAGAGAGTGGATGAGGAATTTTTGAAGGAATTTGAGTGTAAAGTGGAGGGAATGTAAGAAAATGTTCTGGAAAGAGGTAAAGAGAGTTAGAGTGTCAAAGAAGTTAGTTGGGGTGTGAAAGATAAAAATGGTGGATTACTAGTGGAGAAGGGAGAGAAAGTGAACAGATGGAGAAAACACTTTAATGAATTGTTGAACATAGAGAATGAAAGTAATGCAAGTATAAGTGGCTGGGGAATGGCTGGGAGAAGGAGGGATGTGGGAAGAGAGGAAGAAATCAGTAGGATGGAAGTGGTGGAAGCAATGAAGAATGTTAAAATGGAGAAGGCCCCAGGAATTGGTGGAGTGTGTGGTGAAATGCTGAAGCATGGGGGAGAGATAGTAATAGAATGGATGTGGAAGGTGTGCAGATTGGCCTTGGAGGAAGGTAGAATCCCGGAGGATTGGATGTCAGGTATAATTATTCCCCTGTACAAAGGAAAAGGGGAAAAGGAAGTGTGTGGTAATCATAGGGGCATTTGCCTTCTTAGTGTAATAGGAAAAGTATATGGTAAGATACTTATTGACAAAGTTGGGGAAATAACAGAGGAATTAGTTGGAGAAGAACAGAGAGGTTTTAGGAAGGGAAGAGGTTGCATAGATCAGATATTCATTCTTAGATCCTTAGTGGAAAAGTTTCTAGAGAAGGGAAAGTTGTTTGCAGCCTTAATGGATTTGGAGAAAGCATATGACAGGGTGGATAGACAAGGATTGTATAAAGGATTAAGAATATGTGGAGTAGATGGGAAGTTGTTGAAGGCCATGAAGAGTACAGTCCTTCCTCCAATTTTGTGAGAATATGGTCGACAAAAACCCTCGCATAATCAAAATTCGCAAAATTGAAACAATTAAATACATGAAATAAAGGCAAATTGGTCGACATCACCCGAAGGTAAGCACTTTTTCCCACTCTTTCTTTCAACTCTACCTCTTAATTTTACGATGATAAATGAAACAAACATGAACTGATGTACTGTACAGTAATATTAATAAGAAAACATCATAGGTAAGAAACATTAAAAAAAAAATGCATTTACACTGATGTGAAGACTGGTGTGGTGTACGGGACTGGTGGCGGGGCAAGCCTGGGGTGCGGCTACTGTGGCCCCGCGGGGCCTACGTCATCACTATCACTGTCGGCAGATATTTCCACATCTTGCTGTGTTTTTTCTGCCTCTCTCATGAATCCCTCGAAGTCAGAATCGTCACTGGGGTCATCAGAATCAAAAAGGTTAGGGATGCTAGGATCGCTGCCTGCTTGGGGAGGGGTGGCAGGACAGCTGATCGATGGGCAGGGTCTCTCGGGGTTCTCATGAATTTTGTGATTAGAGACTGCTTCCTCTTGTTAACCCCATCTCTGTGGAGGTCAGCATAAAAGCGAAGGACCCTGTCAACACCGTGGCATGCTTCCTGAGCCCTAAATTGGTCACATTCGTTGCTCACGATGGTTTCTTTCAGCTGGTCAGTGACGATAATGATATTGGCCAGGTTATGCATCGTTAATTCTCGGTGTGGTTGTGTTAAAAAATACATGACTTTTGGAACTACCTCGCAAAATTGGTGAATTGTAAAGTTAAAATTTGCAGAGTTGAAGGATGTACTGTACGTTTGAGGGTGCTATGGCTGCAGTGCATGTGGATGGTGAACTGAGTGCATTTTTCCATTTCAAGGTTGGATTGAAACAAGGATGTGTCATGTCACCATGGTTGTTCAGTCTGTATGTGGATGCGGTTATAAAAGAGATACAAGGTCGGGCAGTGGATGTCGGAGCGACCCTAGTGACAGAGGGCAGTGTTTGGAAACTTCCTCTACTGTTGTTTGCAGATGAAACTGTGTTGTTGAGTGAAGACGAAGGGGAGGTGCAAGGCTTGGTAGGTGAGTTTGGGAGAGTGTGTAAGAAACAGAATCTAAAGGCGAATGTAGGGAAGAGTAAAGTGATGGTCTTTGAGAGAAGTGAAGTCAGTGAATGTACAGTGAGGGAGGATATGGAGAATGTGAGTGCATTTAAATACTTTGGTAGTGTGATGAGTAAGAATAGAAGTTTGGAGGGTGAAGTGCTTGAAAGGGTACAGCAGGGAAGAAAGGTTGCTGGTTCCTTGAAAGCAGTGATAAGAAACAGGGAAGTGAGCATGAAAGTGAAAAAGCTGCTACATGACAGTGTTATGATACCAACTCTAACATATGGAAGAGAAGCTTGGACCCTGTTGGAGGGACAGAAGTCAAGAGTGAGAGCAGTGGAAATGAGTTATTTGAGAGGAGCATGTGGAATCACATGGAGAGACAGACTGACAATTGAGGAAGTGATGGAGCGTTGTGGTGTGGATGTGGATGTGATAGGAAGCGTTAGAAGAAACACATTAAGGTGGTTTGGGCATGTGGAGAGGATGGAGAGTGAGAGACTGATGAGGAGAGTGTATGTGAATGAGGTGGAGGGGGGAGAGGGAGGGGGAGGCCAAGGATGAGATGTAGGGATGGAGTAGAGAGGTATTTGAGAGCCGGGGGCGTGAGTTGGGAGCAGGGCAGTGAAATGGCAGGGGACAGAGCGACATGGAGGCAATTTGTTTGTGGCCACCCTGTACGGGATTGAGGCGTTTGGCAATAGATAGACAGATAGACTGAAATGACGGCCGGGGACAGGTTTGCTCTGCCTTGCCACCACTTCTTGTTGAGCATGGAATGGAAAAGAGTTGAATTAAATTTTGGTCCTTCATTAAAAAAAGTATCATCGTACTGAAGGGGCTAAGGAAAGCTTTCTCTAATCTCTTGTGTCTTTTTCTCTCTTCTCTCTCCTTTCTCCCATCTTCTTCTCTTCTCTCTCCCACTCCTGTCTCCCTTCTCCTCTTCCCTCCTTTATCACTTTCTCTCCTCTCCCCATCTTCTTTTGCCTCACTGCTCCTCCTCTCCTCTCCTCCTTTCCCACTCTTCTTTGGCTCTTACCTTTCTCTTTTTTTCCCCTCCTCTTTCTGTCTCTCTTTTTCTATTTTTGTCTCTTTCTGTCTTTGTCTATACTTATCTATTTATATATTTATTTATCTGTCTGTCTGTTGCCACGGACCCCGCCCCTCAAATCCATATTCTCTTCTCTGTCTATCTATTGCCAGACGCCTTAATCCCGTAAGGGGTGGCCACAAACAAATCGCCTCCATGTCGCCCTGTCCCCCGCCATTTCATTGCCCTCCTCCCGTCTCACAACCCCTCTCTCTCATATTCCTGTCCACTCCATCCCTCCATCTCATCCTTGGCCTCCTCTTCTCTCTTCGCCACTCCACCTCACTCCCATACACTCTTCTCGTTAGTCTCTCGCTCTCCATCCTCTCCACATGGTCAAACAACCTCAGCGAGTATCTCCATGATGGGCCTATTTCCTTTTCATGGGATGGCTTACTTTTTGTCACCAAGCACCTGCTGTATATTCTCCGTGTGGCCTATTTATCAGTGAACCTGTTAACCCGTACACACGCGC
>JAGKTI010003028.1:0-14395 GCA_018397915.1 Birgus latro | reverse complement strand
TCACTACACCATACCACCAGGCTTCTCAAGGCAGGGGAGACCAAACTTCAGCAGGGTATAACCAGTCTGGCAAGGAAGCAGCATCAAGGCAGCAGACTCCAGCATGACCTGTGGACCGGATGTGTATTAGTTCAATTCAGTGTTTGCATTAGTTATTTAATCTTCTATCTCTCTATAGCCTGACGCCTTAATCCCACAAAGGGTGGCCGCAGACAAAATGCCTCCAAGTCATTCTGTCACCCACCATTTGACTGCCCTCCCCTCAGCTCACTCCACCCTCTCTCATATACCTCTCAACTCCATCGCTTCACTTCATCCTTGGTCTCCCCCCCTCCCTCCTCCCTCATCCCTCCCTCCACTTCACCCACATACACCCTCTTAGTAAAGACTTTCATTCTCCATTCTCTCCACATGTCCAAACCACCTCATCATATTTCTCCTAATTTTCTTAATCACATCCACATCCACCCCACAACGTTCTTTCACTTCTTCATTCGTCAACCTGTCCCTTTCAGGTAACTCATTTCCACTGCTCTCACTCTTGACTTGTTCCCATCTAGCAAGGTTCACGCCTCACTTCCATACGTCAGGGTAGGAATCACAATACTATCATGCAGTGACTTCTTACCTTTCATACTCACCTCCCTATTTCTCATCACTGCTTTCAGTGAACCAACAACCTTCCTTCTCTGCTGTACCCTTTCAAGCACTTCATCCCCAAAACTTCCATCCTTACTCATCACACTACCCAAGTACTTGAATGCACTCACATTCATGATATCTTCACCATCCAACTTCACTGTGCATTCTGTGACTTCATTCCTCTCAAACACCATAACTGTACTCTTGTTTACATTAACTTTCAGATTCATCATCTTACACACTGTCCCAAACTCATTCACCAAACCTTGCAACTCCCATTCATCTTCACTCAACAATACTGTATCATCAGCAAACACCAACACTGGAATCTTCCACACCTCACCCTCATTCATTAGAGCCACCCCCACATCCACTGCCCTACCTTGCACCTCCTTTACAACCCCATCCATGAAAATATTAAACAGCCATGGAAACATCACACATCCCTGTTTCAGTCCCACATTTAGATCGAAGAACTCACTCAGCTCACCACCCACTCGCACTGTAGCGCTAGCTCACTTTTACATACTCTTCACAGTACTCAACAATTTCCCATCCACTCCATATATTCTTAATACCTTCCACATACCTTGGCTATCTACTTTGTCATATGCTTTCTTCAAGTCCATGAAGGCAGCATACACTTTCTTTCCCTTCTCTAGATACTTTTCCACTAAACATATTAGAACAAATATCTGATCTACACACACTTTTCCCTTCCTAAAAGCCCTTTGTTTTTCTCCAGCTAGCTCCTCTGTTATATGCCTAACCCTATCAATAATCATTCTACCATATTATACTAAGAAGGCAAATACCCATATGGTTACCACATACTTCTCTCCCCTTTTCCTTTGTATAAAGGAATAGTTATATATGATTTCCAATCCTCTGGAACCCTTTCCTCTTCCCAGGCCAATCTACACAACTTCCATATCCACTCCACAACAATCTCACCCCCATACTTCAACATTTCACCACACACTCCATCAATTCCCATCTTGATCTTCATTGCATCAACCACTTCTGCCCTACTGATCTCCTCCTCCCTCCTCTCATTTCTTCTCCCAGCCATTCCGCAATCACTTATACTTGCACTGCTCTCATTTGTTACATTCAGCAAATCCTCAAAGTGCTCCTACCATCTCCTCATTTTCTCTCTCTTCTCCACCAACAATCTATTATTCCCATCTTTCACTCCCCTGCCATATCCCTTTTCACACAGTCTTACTTTCTTCACCTCCTTCCAAAACAGTTTCTTACTCTCCCTCCATTTTACACTCAGATTCCTCCTAAACTCTTCGTCCACTTTCTTCTTACTCTCCTTCACCAATTTCTCCACCTCCCTTCTGCTCACATACACCTGTCTCTTCTCTCTCTCATCTTCTCCCTTACCTATACTCACTAGTCAGTCACCATATGCCTTCTTTTGTTCCACAGCTCGTTTCACCTCATCACTCCATCATGCTGTCCCTTACATGCCCCTGCATCTCCTCCTCACTCCACAAACCACTTCACACACTGTACCTATCTCTTCCATGAAAATCTTACATACATCTTCCACCCCTTCCATCTGCTCTGACTCATACCTTCCCAATCTTTCTTCCACTATGCTCTTATACTCTGCCATTTTCTCTCTCACTTGCAACTTCTCCACTCTTTTCACAGGAGCTGTTTCCTCCTGTCTTCCTCTTTGTCTCTTCACCCATTTTCTTTGCAGCCTTACCTTGGCCATCACTAAGTGATGATCTGAAATTCCATTCCCCCACCCTCTCCACACTCTTGCATCCAACACTTGTCTTCTCATTCATTCATCCACACACTCGTAATCTATTGTTGCCTTTTGTTCAACAGTTTACCGTCCATCCTCCTCATGACTCTTCATGTATATCTTTGGATCATCTTATGCCGGAAGAAGGTGTTGGCTATTGCCAACCCCCTGCCAGCACAGATGACCACCAAAGCACTACCATTCCCATCCACTTCAGCTGGCACACCCCACTGACCAACCACTCCATCCACTCATTCATTCCCAACTTTGCCATTAATATATCCAATCAGAAACACTATCGCTCCTCTCAAACTTATCCTTACATGCTTCTACACTTACCCAAAACTCATCTTTCGCTCTTGCCACTTGGTCCTCTGTCAGCACATACGGACACACAATCACCCAAGCTTGTATACCTACTTTTATCCTCACCCATACAATCCTTGCATCCACTGTTCTGTACTCTTATATTCTCCTTCCACTTCTTGTTTATCATCAGACATACTCCCTTTCTTGCCCTCTCATTCTCATTAACTACCACACATATTCCTAAACCATACTCCCATTCTCTTACCCTTTCACCTATACATTTAGTGTCAGTCAATCCATATACATCCACTCTTGCATCCTCAAGCACCTGAACAATCTCTCTCTCTTTCACTTCAGCATTCACTCCTCTTACATTCCACGTTCCCATTTAATCTTACATTGCAGAAATCACCTTAAAACTATTCTTTCTAGCGCCGTTTTCTTAAGATTATTTCTACGTATGTTATTACTGTTTAAAATAATGTGTAATATGCAAAACAGGCACGAAAGAGGTGCTAGGGAGTCTCAGACAACGGGAATATGTACCTTATATCCACACTAAATCAAGTGAATATGTCTAACTTTTAGGGACCCAAGGCTAGAAGAGCTTAGTGATAGTCTGTCTGTCGCCAGACGCCATAATCCCGTAAGGGGTGGCCATTTGACTCTGAGTTATTTGTTTTACGGGGAGGGGCACTAACCCTCCACCAACCCACTTGTTGACACGTAGGGAGCACGTATGGTTTGGTTATATGGTTACCACCCAGCATTGTAAATGGTTTCTTGGTTTACAGGAAACCATTTGGCTTGTCACTCAATGTAAAGCCACCTGTAAAGGAAAGAAAAGCAATAAGAAGTGACAGGAAAGATGGGAGAAATAGGAAGAGAGGAGGGCAGGCTCAGAAAGAGAATGATACAGGCTAAGGAAGAAGTAGGCAGGATTACATCAAGTGAGTGGATGATGGTGAAGTATTTTATATCAGCAAATGAGTAAAGTATGCTAGGGTTCACTCATTTCAAGTCTCTGAAGCCTATGTGAGTCCCAGTTATATAAGTCTGAGTCTATTAATTACTTAGCGAAAACATGAGCCATTCAACAGGTAATTATTAAATCATTACATTCAGATGTATGAGTAATTGTAACCAATAAAGTTTATGTTACGAGTTTTGTGTATGTTACTGATCCCCATGTACGACAAAATGGTGTCTTTGAATACCTGACTTTCTGGATTTATCAAAAATGGGTCAAAATGGCAAGATTTTACAAAAACACGAATAAAAAGTTTTAGATAGAAATAATAGGACTGATTGAATATTCAGAGCAAAACTGAAATAATAGGACTGATTGAATATTCAGAGCAAAACTGATGGGTCTTGGAAAAATAAAACACCTCAAAATAAATCCTGGGACACTGCATAATACGATAAGAACACTACCTGCCTCGATAAAGGGCAGTCAGACTAGTGACAGGCCAAGTAAACCGGTCCTCGTCAGACAAGGAACAAAGATGCCAGGGCAGCTGCTTCACTGTCATAACCTCTGAACCACCACGTCATCGCCACCCTTACACACACACACACACAGCTGTATCGTTAACTATGGTCGACACTGCTTCGGGTGTCACGTGTTGAATGATGATGATGAAGGGAGACCGAAATTTGTATGTTACCCCCCAAAATTTCTGGTGTAACGTTTTCTATGATTAATAAAGGGGAAACTATGCTATTTTTTATTAACTTTAAACGCCTATCCTCGGGTCCATACGCTTCTGAGGGTGCAATGAATGGTACTCCGTGGTGTATTCCATTTATTAGAGTTTGATAAAATCAAATAAACACTCGTATTCTTCGTTTTAATCAGGCCCTTGTTGCTGTTGCTCCTGTCGTTCTTGTGGTCGTAGGCTGCTCTATAGGTGATCCCAGTGGACTGCAGACTGAAGTTTCCCTTTCCTGATGTCCACCGTCCTCCTGTAGGGAGATAGGGGGCGTTTAGGGCTGGTTGTATGACCTGGAAGCTCCACCGCCTCGTGTGGTGTGTTGTGGTGCATGTATTATATATGTAATGATACAGTGTGCCGTGCTGCAACAAAAACTCCCTATTAAATAAATATAAATAGCGCAAATAGGTCAATTATTGATTTAATTTGCCGTGAAAACTCAGTCGTACGTCTGGCAAACAAATTATTTACCTACTTGATTGTACACCATATATAACACAATAACTTTACCAAACTATTAAAATCCATTGAAAATCATTAATATATCTCTAGTACATTACCTCAGGGAAGAAAATCAGGTGGAATTACAAGTATATTGTGGAGAATAGACTGTAAAATCCTCCGTGCTGGGGTCAGAGTGGAGTCTCAGTCGGGGCGAAGGCCAGTATGCAGCCAGACCCCGTGGTGTGGGGTTTGGCTTATAGTGCTTGTCTGTTGGGATCGCTGACTCGGTGTCTGTCAGTTTCCATTTCTATCTCTATCACTGTTTTTTTCCATTTCTATCTCTATCACTGTATATTTCCTTTTCTATATCACTGTATATTTCCATTTCTATATCACTGTATATTTCCATTTCTATATCACTATATTTCCATTTCTATATCACTGTATATTTCCATTTCTATATCACTGTATATTTCCATTTCTATATCACTGTACATTTCCATTTCTATCTTTATCACTGTTTCCATTTCTGTCACTATTTCCATCTGTTTATTTCTATTTCTGTATCACTATTTTCGTTTCTGTCTATTACTATTTCCATTTCTATCTATCACAATTTCCATTTCTATCTGTCTCATACACACACAAACATAATTTTACATTTACCATCGTCATATACACTATACCATAAACATTTACATACCCGCATACCATGCCTTAACCACAGGCACGCACCCCCAACCACCCTTCTCCCCCCCCCCCCCCCTCTCCCTCTCTCCCTCTCTCTCTCTCTCTCTCTCTCTCTCTCTCTCACACACACACACACACACACACACACACACTCACAGACTACCCACAACACACATACATACAGATTATCACAAACACCCTTACACACACACAAACTACTCACAAAAATCCTTACACACACACACACACACACACACACACAAACACCCTTAAACACACGGACAACCCACAAACCATATACTTAACAGCTATGCTCTTGTGACTATGGCTGGACTGAATAAAAATGTGTTAGCGGAGGTATAACTACAGGTATTAACAATCAGGCTCCTATGAACCAAACAACTTGATGAAATCGTCTGAGTTAGCTCGAATAAAACTATGAGAAGACCCACCACCAGATGACACACTAAAATATCTAGGACATGGCCATCCCCCCTAAAAAATGCTTCATGATAATCTCCTTTGGCTTCCTTGTATGGACTTTGATATACTGGTGGAGAGCTTAATGCTAATAGGTAACGATCCGAGACAGAGTTAGAATCAAGGAGGAAAATGAAGCTTATTAATTTTTGTCTTGTAGATTAATTAGGCATAAATAATTGGGTGGGATGTGTTTAGGAATAGGCAATAAAGAAAGGAGTATCATGAACAAAGGATATAAATCTAACGTAGGAAAACAGACTGACTAGTACAGTCGGTTTCGAAGCAATATATTATAATTTATCATTTAACTTAGGGTAAGATTTTAGCGAGACCTGAGCTAGCTTTATATATTCTACTAGAAAATCAAGGAATATAGCACTAGAAGTGGTAATAACAGCATACAGACCTTAAAATGACGGAAAACAAGCGCAGGTAGGGATGTGTAGGGAGGAGTGGTCCTGGTGGCGGTGCAGTGAACTAACCAAGCTGATGACGTTAAGGTGGCGACCACTCCCTCTCATTTGTACCCCAGACGTCGTACAGAACGGACCTCTCGCCTCCACCTGCCCAACTAGTGACTGGCGATTTTTCTCCTCCATTTCAGGTCTGTTTTGGGAAGTTAAAAGCCTATTATTTCAAGCATGACTTTTTTTCCAAGTTTCTGGTGTCTTTTGGCGAAAAGGAAGCTCGAATTTAATTTATATAATTTTTTTAAAGAAATGGCCAGATATTCTTAGGAATTTTACCGGTCTTTGCAATATGTCTGCCAGTGAGTTGAAGGAAGCCGGCAGGTTGTATTTTCAACTTAGTGAAATTTCAATACTACCAACACCAATACCAGTGTCCTCATTACTGCCTGCTGTCTACATTATTCATTTCAATATACATAACTTTACAGTAAGAATTTTTCCTACTCTACCACAAACAGTAAGACTGGAAATAAGCAACATATGTTAAGGCCTGATCGTGAATAAATCCTCCTGTTAACCCCAGTAAACCGATGACGAATTATCCTATTTTATTCCTCGCATCTGAAGTCAACTGCATTTACTTTAATTTTTACGAATTAAAAGAGTTATGGGTATTTTTTCTGTAACTGGGGAATTATTTTCAAACTAGGGATTATTATTTCGAACTGGAGGAATTACACACCATTCATTAATCTTTTAGCTACGGGAGATACCGCAAGCTAAATAAAAGCGTCTGGTGGTTGCCTGATATCAGACTGGAAAGGGTATTACAGGATCAATTTCTGCCCCTGATAGGCCTTCAATACTGCCGTTAACTCCTTCACTATAGCGTATTTTGCCAATTAGTCTCGCTATTTCCAAACTAAATCAACCTAATTTATAAGGGGTTTGATACAGCCTTAACACCTTCACTATTACAAGTCCTATGTTAAATAAAATCGTCTGAAGGCAGCATGAACTAAACGAAAAAAAGTCGTTGAAATGAAGAAGTTAAAACTGATTTCTGGGTCTTATTTATGACTATACTCCACTTCAAGTTGGCACCATCTGTGATGTCCTCAACACCTGTAGTGCTGATGTAAATCCTCTGCACTATGTGAACCTCCGTTTATTACCATGAGAATCGATACAAAAAGGAATATCCAGTACTAAGGGCGTTTATTAGTACTACAGGTATTGAGGACATCACTGATGGGGCCAGAGTCGGTGAAATGGAGTGTAGTTCTCACTCTGGTCCAGATTTTCTTTCTTTTACAGCCTATGTTACTAAGCTCAGTGGCAGAATATAAAATGCTATGGCTAAATAAGTCTCAGTAAGATAAATGACATGTTATTCATATTTCGCCTCAATATTCACGCCTCCACAAATTAGCTAAGCTCTGCATTTTTTCCAGGCTGCACTTCGCTGGCTGGTACAATGTTCAGCAGCAGCGAGGAGTGAAGAGCAAGTAAGAATTAACAACTTCACTACGAGAGATGCATATATGAACCCACTGGACTGATTGCTGAAGTTAGCCCTGTCCTGCAGCCCACCACGCTTTTGATAGTGCCATCACACGGTGTCCCTCTCTAGCATCAAAATGGATGGATGGAGGTTGCATTTAATCCCTTCTGTTGGACACCCTATTGATCTGAAGTACTCCATCTGAGGCAGTCAAAATACAATTATACAGGCGTCATCCAGATGAAGGATTAAAACCAGCAGCTTCAGCAACAGGTATATGCAAGAATATTGTCTATCTTGCCCGACGCCTTAATCCTGTAAGGGGTGGCCACAAACAAATCGCCTCCATGTCGCTCTGTCCCCCGCCATTTCACTGCCCTGCTCCCAGCTCACACCCCCCTCTCTCATATACCTCTCCACTCCATCCCTCCATCTCATCCTTGGTCTCCCCCTCCCTCTCCCCCCCTCCACCTCCCTCCCACCCTCCCCCCCACTCTCTCTCTCTCTCTCTCTCTCTCTCTCTCTCTCTCTCTCTCCATTCCACATGGCCAAACTACCTTAATGTGTTCTTCCTAACGCTTCCTATCACATTCACACCACAACGCTCCTTCACTTCATTTGTCAGCCTGTCTCTCCATGTGACTCCACATGCTCCTCTCAGATAACTCATTTCCACTGCTCTCACTCTTCTGTCCCTCCAACAGGCTCCAAGCTTCACTTCTATATGCTAGAGTTCGTATCACAATACTGTCATGTAGCAGCTTTTTCACTTCCATGCTCTCTTCCCTGTTCCTTATCACTGCTTTCAAGGAACCAGCCACCTTTCTTCCCTGCTGCACCCTTACAAGCACTTCACCCCCTAAACTTCCATCCTTACACATCACACTACTCAAGTACTTAAATGAACTCACATTCTCCATATCCTCCCCATCCAATCTCACTGTAATTTGCTAATAATATTGCGTATAAATTTGCGATTATCGTTGTTGCAAGTATACATCTCTGATATGAACAACCTTGTGTAAACTCAACGCACTAATTAATCCTTTAATTGCACTCATTTTAAATCGTAACATGTATTTACCTTTTATACTGATAAGGTCTAATCTTTCACCCACAGGTTGGCTTGCTGGCGTGTAGTGATGGTAGAGTGGAGGGCAGGCTTGGGTGGGGGTGGGGGGTAGCCAGGAGCAGGGAGGGTCATGGGGCAAGCTTAGGTGGGTTAGGCAGCAGAGTTATGGTCATATAGGTTGGCTTTCTAGGCTAGGTGAAGTTAGGAGTGTGGTCTTAGGTCATCTGTTTAACTTACTTGGTGTTGGTTGTATTGTTGGCCGGCCGGTCACGTCTGTGGTTGTCGATGTTGGTGGTTGGACACGGCAGGTTCTCTGAGCGGCGATACACCACCAACGGAGGAGCGACAGCAGCAGCAGCAGCAGCAGCAGCAGCAGCAGCATCGTCCTTGTCATCAGTATTAGTAGCGGCAGCAGCAGCAGCAACAACTTCAGCGATGAGACAGGTAACTGCATGATCCTGAAATGGAAAAGAAATTAGCCAAATGTAACACATGACAGAAACTTCAGTTATGAATAATGGTTGAATATTAATCTAGAAGAGTAAAGACCTAAACACCTAATATACATAACATGTATGATGCTTTCCTGAACAAGTATACAGTATATGGCTTTACTTAGTCTGATATGACAGCACTAAAAGCACATTAGGTTATGATAATTATGATTTTGACAGGCGAGCACAGAAGAGCGGAGATGCATCATCGACCACCCAGCTTCCCTGAATCCGATGTGATGAGGGGGGGCGAGGACGGGAGAGGGGGTGATGGAGCAGGACGGACGAGCGAGGGAGCGAGGACGGATGGATGTAGGAGCGAGGACAGGCGAGGAAGCGAGGACGGATGGATGTAGAAGCGAGGACAGGAGAGGGAGCGAGGACGGATGGATGTAGGAGCGAGGACAGGCGAGGGGCCGAGAAGATAAGACCCACGAGGGGACGAGCTACTACTTCGACGGGATGCTGGTGTGTAAGCTGTTGGCAACCTTTCCCTTGTGACCGTATTCCCGTCAGCTCAGTAGTATCTCTGGTGCAAATGCCCTAACCTGACGGATATCCATAACCCCTTTATGCTCAGTCTACAGAAAAGTAATAATCAAACTGGTAATCAAGGTTACTCATTCTTACCTTTTAGCGTAAGTCCATTTTGAAGGAAGAGGCATTAAAGAAATATAATCTCATGAGAACGTCACTATGCTATCACTTAAATCTACTGAATTAAGACAACTGATAGAGAATTATAATTGAGAACTGTTGCTGTGACTATGTTAATCTTACAGACTGATGCAGACGACCCACCTACGACGAGAGGCGGGACCTGCAGCGTCGGCGTGGGGGTGTTGCGTCGGCGTGGGGCTTGCTGGGTCGGCGTGGGGCTTGCTGGGTCGGCGTGGGGCTTGCTGGGTCGGCGTGGGGCTTGCTGGGTCGGCGTGGGACTGCGGCGTCGGCGTGGGACTGCGGCGTCGGCGTGGGACTGCGGCGTCGGCGTAGGACTGCGGCGTCGGCGTGGAGCTGCAGTGCTGGTGTGGAACTGCAGCAAATACGTCGACAGCAGCTGCAATGGTAAGAAATAAGTTTTCAGTCGTGCTAAAGTTTGTTAATAAGATTGCTAGCTTGTACCTTCAACTTGGCACAGCTGCCAAACACTAAGCAAACCAGAGAGATAATTAGTGAAAAAATACGACCAAACAAAAATACATAATTAACTTATATGGAGATGTAAAGTGCTACAAAAGTTATATCTGTCTGCACATGCGTAAGCTAAAGATCACATAATTTATTTCTTGCATTTAACCATTAAAAGAGAATTGCTTAACATTGTAAAGAACATTGCCATCAAACAGCTGCTTATATACCTTAGAAGAAATGATGCGGCAGTGTTCATGTTCCGCAGGGATGCAGACGGTGTACCTACCACGCTGGGCAAGAGGCGGGAGCTGTCGGAGTGGGTGCGAGTTTTGTGGCCGGCGGAAGGTTCGGATGCTGCAATGGTAAGATAAATTTGCTGTGTGATAAATATGCTTAGACTTGCTGACCTAAAACTATTAAAACATCTGCATGTGTAACTAAAACATACATGTGCATACAAACACGGGCGGGAGATGAAGTGTCAGTCGGGAACTGTGGAAGCTGGAAATGGTAAGATGTAGTTTAGTGTTAAGATATCCGAATCTAATTACATGTCTTGGTCAGTTAAATATCTGCACGACAGTGAAAATAAACAGCCATGTATATACAGATAACTTGGCTGTCTGTTACAAATAATTCGTTCATCTTTCAGGCGGATGCTGATGATCTCTGACGGAGTACAAACCTGAGACGATGGCGGCAGATACACTGGCGGTGGAAGTGTTGTTGAAACCTGTCGGGGGCGTGTGAGAGCATCGACGAGGTCTGTCGGGGCTTATGCGGGCGTCGCTGGGGCCTGTGGAACCTGTGTATTGCTGACACTTGCAATGATGAACAGTTTTGTTGACAGAGGCAATCTTGTTGGCATAATGGACTTAGTGCCTCTTCCTAAGCGATTTACTTGTCACTTTAATACTTTTGTGCAATATAGATATACGAACAGCATAAATGACATTGGCGTCATTAATAATCTGCAGCAATAACATTAAGGTATCATTACTGTCATAAGGAAGAGGTGTTAATGAAATAGACCAACAAGATAATGGCTCACATTCCATGTCCAGTTATAGATAGTAAATAATTGTGGAAAAGAAGTTTATGCAGCAGATTAAGTAACTCTGAAATAGCTTATCGGACTCGAGACCTGTCTGTTCACCGACACTGGTACTACAGGGAGTGACGTGTGAAGAGAAGTGTACTGTACATTCACTTATCGAGGTGGCCAGAACAGCATAGAGAGTACCACGAGAGGAAGCCAGAGGTAAAGATGAGCAAGGAATACAAGAGATTATGCCTATGACACAAGAAGCAAGTCGAGATATGATACGAGTTATACTGGGATGCCAGAGTATAGTCTGCATTTCATCACGCCAGGTACAGTTTAGTAGTATGAAACTTGATAGATGTGGAATATGATTATACTGTTTAATGATTCTGTTGGATACGTTAATAATTTAGCTTCGTCTCCAAAATTCTTGCATGCATTGGGGTGTGAGTTGGGAGCGTGGTAGTGAAATGGCAGGGGACAGAGTGACATGGAGGCGATTTGTTTGTGGCCACCCCGTTCGGGATTGAGGCGTCTGGCAATAGATAGATAGAAGATTTAAATAAGATGTTATATCAGAACAGTTATCATACAACGGAAAGTTCTCGGTATAAAGAGCATTTTCAACGTTTTTCTTTGTCGGTAAATTTGGTGGTAGGAAGATAATACTTGAATCAAATTTCTACTGGTACCTTTATAACTAATTTGCTGGTTGAGTGATATCAGTTTCTATCTATCTATTGCCAGACGTCATACTCCCGTAAAGGGTGGCCATTTGACTTTGAGCTATTTGTTTTACGGGAAGGGGCACTAACCCTCCACCAACCCACTTGTTGACACGTAGGGAACACGTATGATTTGGTTATATGGTTACTACCCACATTTTAAAAAAAAATGTAAAGCCACCTGCAAAGGAAAGAAAAGCATTAAGAAGGGAGAGGAAAGATGGGAGAAATAGGAAGAAAGGAGGGCAGGCACAGGAAAAGAATGATAAAGGCTAAGGAAGAAGTAGGCAGCACTACATCAAGTGAGTGGATGATGGTCGCCACCACCTACCACCAAATCAGTTTCTAATGTATGAAAAAAAAATCAGTTTCTAATGTATGAAAAAAAAAATCAGTTTCTAATGTATGAAAAAAAAATCAGTACAACTATGATATAAAGACTTGTTGTATCTGATATGATTATTTTATGGAGACGATACATTATTAATTTTTGCTTGGCCCACAATTGCATCTCCGTCTTGACTGCTAAGCTCTAGCACTAACGCAGAACATTGTGCCAATAACGAGAAAGTACCAGGAAATTGTTGTACAGTAGTACTGTCGAAGTCTGCCTATGAGCTACGTAAAAGAGGCTGCAAATGAATGAAAATCTTCCAAATTAAGATGAATGAAATGTAGAAATAAAAAAAACACCCACTTGGCAGACGGAGTGACGACTTCCGATGCTGAAAAGAAGCCGATGGTAGAGGGACACTGGTGATGCTGACCGTGGGAGAGACGATGCTGCCCGTGACCGTGAGTGGGACCTCAACAAAGAACCTCATCTGAAGGGAAGATTAGGTATGTACTTCACAAAATACTATGTTCAATGAGACAATATAACATGGGCGAAATATCTAGTACACTGAGTGACAAAGCCAAAATAATGTAAACATATTGGATAAAATAACTGTGGATATTTTCAACAAAGCCACAGTCCGAAATAACGAATACACTGTCCTAATTTTGTATGGCATTTACAGGAATGAAATCATCCAGCCTGTGCTACATCAAAACATACTCTTCAATGCCACCGATACCTCGTCTTGAATTTACCCCTCCGAGGATGCTCTGCCTACACTGCAATATCCTCCTCTATTATCCGGTAATGTACGAGGACTTTCGGCCTCACAGTATTTTTGATTTTACACCAATTACTCGTTAGTCAGGATATGGTAGTTTTAGTTCACGACTCGGTATGGCTCTAAACACTCTGCCTTCAGTTAATATCTAGGCCTTGGTCAGCCCATAGTCTTCAGTTCTGTTATAGGGTTGCATAATTTTAAAGGAGCGCTAAGGTGTAGACATGACCATTTTATTTACTTTCTGAAACGTAATGAAAGAATGGCAAGCCTTTCTGTATCGTTGCTGACTACACTATATTGCGGAATGCAGGCTGATCATATAAATTAAAGGTGTTTCATAAATAAGTGTATATCACTATGGACTTGCTTACACCTTTGTGCTATTTTTAATAACTCAAATAGTTTGCCTCTCTTGTTAGTTGGTTAGCTAAGTCCTAACTCATCATTGGCCCTTTATAAATTCATATCACACCCCGTCCTGAATACTTAACCATCTTCCCTCTTTGTTACACCCCCAGTCAGTCAGGCACTCACAGGCCCAGTCACTCCACAGTCACTGATTCTGCCTCTCAGTACCTTTAACCAATTGGCTCACTGATCAGCAGTCGGCACAGTTAGTCAGTCTACAGTCTGGTCGATCACATTCACTTTAGTCAGTCCACACTCCTGATCACTCCACCTTTACTGATTCAGCCCACATCGATCACTCCAAGCCCTTCATGATTCACCCCACATCCTCCAGTACTCCAAACCCTTACTGTCTGTCAGTCTACAGCTTTAATCAGTCCACAGCCCTACTGACCCAGTCAGTCCCCAGCCCTACTGACCCAGTCAGT